>JAJLSN010000020.1:0-48167 GCA_030567655.1 Nakazawaea ernobii
GATCATCCAGAAGATCTTGAGACCATAGCTTCATACCGTCCAGTGATTTCTCTTCGAACAGTATATATATGAAAAGTATGACCACATATGAAAGAAGTTACAACCTATGAGACAGGTTATGACTTATGAGATATTTTATAACTTATGAAAGAGATTATAACTTATCATTCAACCTCAATATTTACTGTCAACAACATTACTTTCTCTTTGTGTTTAAAACTTTGGTTTGTTACTTAGAAGAAAAGAACAAGGGGCAGAAGTTATGCGCACCATTAGAACATAAGTGCGCAGTTATAACTATGTTGAAAGATACATGCGCACATTTGTAAATTTGTATAGTGTTGGAAGTTTTGATCGATGTTAAAAGACTTGAGCATACACAAAACTTAAGGTCTATCGTTAATGCTTTAAATATTACTCATAACTTAAAGAAATAGTTAGTCTCTTGGAGCATTGAACAATAGTTTCCAAATCAGTTTAAAGTTTTAGAACTTTTGTTCAATGTTAGACTTTTATGTTAATGATCAAAACTTTTGACTGTTGTTAAAAGTTTAAGCATCATGTTAAATATTCAAGAAAGAAGGAGAAGTTTTAAAATTTATTGGTATTTTTTGATCAATGTTAGAAATTACGTTCAATGTTAGAAATTGGAGAACAAATGGTTAAGAATTTTTGCCCAAGTTGCCATCCAAGACATATACCTATATATATGTAAATGCACTAGTGCTATTGTCTTCCGCGACCGATATGCGGCCTCAAAAACAAAAAAACAAAAAATGCAAAAACAGCGCATAAACAGATTTAGCACTCTGTTAGCAATATCATAGATAAACATTGTATATGCAGAGAGTTCGCCACTCACCATTGAAGAATTAAAAAGAGAATGAGATTGAGCCGTCAATTGTTGGCGTTACTGTCGAATGCGTTGCTTTTGGTCAACTGTGGCAAGTTTATAGTTTTTGAGGGAGGGGAGGATGAAGTTCAAATTAATGATACAAGAAAGCTTTTACAAATCATTGACGATCCTCCTCTCTTGAACGTCGGCATCAGTGCTACTTTTGTGATAGATGAGAAAGACGACACGGGATTTTACAAGCACAGTGCGATGCATGGGTGGTACCATATTTCTGTCAACGGTACGGAACTAGCTAACTTACTCGAACTTGAAGATCCTACCGTGGAGGAACTGGCTGCGCTGGTGAAAGAAATCTCATTGAAAGACATTTCAACAAAGACAAAGCAATCTTTTATTGATCGAAAGTTTAAGGATTCTGAATTCGGCGTCTACAAATATGGTGATGGCATGGGGGAAGTTCCAACCAAGGATGGTTATTTCACTGGTCCTACTGAGAGACATGATTATACCTTGAGGAAATATGCTAGTGCTGTCTTTCCAACGTATATCCTGCAATATTGGCGTTTTGTATTTATGTCATGAGAAGGAAAATCTTTCATCACAGAGAACGATTGATCAAATTTTCAAACGTTTCCAGTCTGATAACAAAAGTGTTAATTATAAGATTGGTTTTTGATACTGTTTACCTTATTTATTTAGCCTTGTTTGCCGGTTTCAATTGGTTTTCACATAAGGGATTTTTCTTCTTCTTCGTGATTGTCGATCAATTGATGGAATTGGCAATATTCCATGCAACGATGTCAGCATTTGTACAAGGTTACCTCACATTACACTTTGATAAGAAGGTACTTTGGAATAAATTTGCAATGACGACGACTCTGTTATACACAGTTTCCATTTTCGCCATCAAGATATATGTCAAAGGCTTTCTCTTCGAGCATTTTTACTATATTGATGGCCTGTACCAATTTGATATCAATGGGAAAAATTTCAATTTTGTGATCGCTGTATGCGTTTACACCATTGCTTGTCGTATTGCATTATTCGTCCTTATTCTGAGGCAATTTTGGATCAGTTACAAAGAATCCAACGAAAATGAAAAATTCTTCAAGAGTTTCATAGTGATTCTTATTGCCTACTTCTTGTCGCCATATATTAAAGTTCCTGTATTCTATGACATTAGAGATGTTTGGGAGGAAAATTTGAAACAGATCTTTATCGGAGATGGGGATATCAGCTTGGGCAATGGTACTACAACAATTCCTGAAATTATCCAGTTATTCACCGGGGCTTTGCTTATTTACATGTGGAGAGATACCAGCTATAAAAGCTTGGAGGATCAAGATTCGATAGAGTTACAATAGATTTAGATTTTTTTTTTTTCGTGTGTATAAATAATTATTTATCTTTTTCATCTCCTTAATAAATTTTTATGGGCGTTTAATACTAAATTTATTTTGCTCACTAAGATATAATCATTTTAATCAATGGCGATGAAGGCATACTTAGTGGCACTTGTTGTCTTTGCCGCAGTTCTGAACTTGTACTTCACCAGCACGAAGATGAGAAGAAATAGTTATTTAAGTGATCTCATAGATACAATTGATTCCAAAATCAACTCGATGGATAATTCGTTGATATCCATTATTACACCGATCGTGAAGGAAGACAGGAAAGATCAAGACCAATTCGACATATTGACCCTTTATCGTAACAAGGAAAATGATCTCATAAGTAATGTCTTGATATTGCCTGACGGAATTCAAGAACCATTCACGATGTCGGTTCTCACTTTTAATGTTACAGCTACAGAGGAAATTTTCATGAATAAGCTTGCAAAGCATCCATTGCCAAAAAATTTGAACAACCACAAATTAATGAAGCCTTGCAGAGGTGAAGTGGAAATTCCAATTCTAAAAGAGACAGGTTTCAAAGTTGAAAATTTATCGTCGATAACTATTATCGATGAGAAATATAACTATCATAATAAAGGGTACTGTACCAAGCTGCTAGAATCCACTGACAGATATATCGAAATTGATGGGAAATCATCTGAGCAGGACAAATTCAAATTTGAGTTCAATTTGCAAATCATGCATCTTTTGTATCCAGATAAGTATCAAAGCAAATCAACTTTACAAACAGTGGCCAATTGGAGGTACATCAAACATCTTTTCATAATCTTGTTGATTGTTGTCATACTGTTTTTAGGACACTATTTGTATCTACAAAGATTTAAAGGTCAAATTATCGGCAAGTTGAACGATGATATCGAATTACAAAATACTACAACTGATGAGGATCTGGATATAGCAGAGTTTTTGATCGATGATGAAGATGAACAAGAAGCTGAAGAACAAACAAAACCACAAGAGGCTACTATGAATCAATCGACTAAAAAGAGTAAGAAGAAGCTGAACAAGAAGGTGAGTTACAAAAACGCTGATGAAGAAGAAGTTGAGAATTTGATAAACTAACAATTATGAATAATTTTTTTTTTTCTTTTCTATTTATTTATTTTTTAAAAACAAGTTATACCCGCTAGATATTTACCGTTAGTACATATCCTATATCAATCAAAGACATGGAAGAAGTGGTATCTTATTCGCCTCATTTCACGAATTGTCAGAGGGTGAATACACACTGCGAATTATTCCCTGAAGTGGACTCTCAGTTTGATTTCACTTTGGAAGATTTGAGAGACAGACCAGCATCTATATGGTCATTGAAAAAAATTGGGCTCTTACAATCGCGATTTGAAAAAACCAAACTGTTGACACGTAATATCCCACTACATGAAATGTTGACCATTTGTAATGATGTTTTTGGATTCAATGGTTGGAGAACAGAAGTAATAAAAATTGAACTCAGCCATTACGAAGAGATAATGGACGAGACTGGAGAAGGCCAAGAAATAGATGATAACGGACCAGAGAGTATTCAATATGACGATGACGGCTTAGTGATTATTGCAGGGAAAGTGACAAGGATACGGTATACCATGGCAGTATCTACAACAATACGAGTGATATTACAAGATGGGACTTATCATGACGCCGTTGGAGTCGGCAAAGCTTACAACTTACCCATCAAGCTGATGCTGTTTATAAAATGCAAGAAGGAAAGTATGACAAATGGGATCAAGAATAGTATATTGGAATTGAGGAAAGTGTTGGTGGAGTACGAACTGAAAAGAAACAGCGGGTACTATGTATGATAATGATATTATGAATAAATTGACTCTGACAAACTAAACTTATTGATATCTACATCTCTCATACCATATAAAGTCCCCAATAGTAGCTCACTGGTGCCTGATGGGGTGATGTCTCCATCTCCTCTAATGGCACGGTGATGACTCTTCAATGGCAGATGACTCAACTGCGAACAAAAATTTTGTGTGTTTTTTTTTTCACTTTTTGAACGCAAAAACGTTGGAGGGATTTTCAATTGAACTTTTGAACCATTGAATCATCGAGTCACGAACCCTTGATAATTAAACGACGAAGACTACACACAATGAGTGCCTCGTCAGATGTTGAAAAGGTTAAGATCTTGGGAAAGGATATTATCCATGTTGGATATAATATGAGATCTCATATCATTAATGAGGTGATTGAAAAACAAGCATCATCGACTTATGTCATGATAACAGACTCGAATATTGAGAAATTACATTTGGATGCCTACGTGAAGGAATTCAATGAGACTTTGAAGTTGAAAAGACCAGAGTCAAGATTGTTGACTTATATCGTCTCGCCAGGGGAATCTAATAAGAATAGAACTACAAAAGCCGCTATTGAAGATTACATGTTATCCATGGGATGTACAAGAGATACTTTTATCTTGGCTATTGGAGGTGGAGTGATTGGCGATATGATCGGTTATGTTGCTGCCACTTTTATGAGAGGTATTAGATTTGTTCAAATTCCAACTTCGTTATTAGCCATGGTTGATTCATCTATTGGTGGTAAGACAGCCATCGACACCCCATTGGGTAAAAATTTCATTGGAGCCTTTTGGCAACCAGAGTATGTCTTTGTTGATGTCTCATTCTTGGAAACTTTACCAGAAAGAGAATTGATCAATGGTATGGCTGAAGTTGTCAAGACTGCTGCAATCTGGAATGAAGTTGAATTTACAAGATTAGAGGAAAATGCTAAACTTTTCTCATCAGTGATTTCAAATAGAAGCAAAGTAAATAACACAATAGATATCAATTCGATCAAAGACCACATTTTCAAATTAGTTTTGGAATCTATCAAGGTCAAGAGTGAGGTAGTTTCAAAAGATGAGAGAGAAGGTGGATTGAGAAACTTGTTGAACTTCGGTCATACTATTGGTCACGCATATGAAGCCATTTTAACTCCTCAAGCTTTACACGGTGAATGTGTGGCAATCGGTGCAGTCAAGGAAGCTGAATTGAGTAGATATTTGGGAATCTTATCACCAGTGGGCGTTTCAAGATTATCAAAATGTTTCGCATCTTATGGATTACCAGTTTCTTTGAACGACAAGAGCTTTCAAAAGAAAATCAATGCTAAGAAATGTCCAATTGATATATTGTTACAAAAAATGGCAATTGACAAGAAAAATGATGGCTCAAAGAAAAAAGTTGTCTTGTTGGAATCTATTGGTAAATGTTATGAACCAAAGGCTTCATATGTCAATGATGAAGATCTTAGAGTTGTATTAACTGATGAGGTTATTGTCAGTCCATTTCAAAACTCACCAAAGAGTACAGTTGTTATCCCACCGGGATCCAAGTCAATTTCAAATAGAGCTTTGATCTTGGCCGCCTTGGGTAAAGGTGAATGTAAAATTAAAAACTTGTTACACTCTGATGACACTAGTTATATGTTGAATGCTGTGGCGGCATTGAAAGGTGCTCAAATTTCATGGGAAGATAATGGCGAAACAGTTGTTGTCAATGGTAACGGTGGAAATTTCTTTGCTTGCAAACAAGATTTATATTTGGGAAACGCTGGTACCGCTTCAAGGTTTTTAACAACAGTTGCTGCATTGGTGAATTCCACCGATGAATTGAAGTCTATAGTATTGACCGGTAACGCAAGAATGCAAGAAAGACCAATAGGTCCATTAGTTGATTCATTGGAAGCCAATGGATCGGAGATCGAATACTTGAACAGAAAAGGATCATTACCACTTAAAGTACAAACAGGTAGAGGCTTGAAAGGTGGTAGAATAGAATTAGCAGCAACGATTTCTTCTCAATATGTTTCGTCAATCTTGATGTGTGCTCCATATGCTCAAGAGCCTGTCACATTGGCTTTGGTTGGTGGTAAACCAATTTCACAACTTTATGTTGACATGACTATTAAGATGATGGAATCATTCGGTATTTTTGTCACCAAATCAGAGACTGAAGAATACACATACCACATTCCACAGGGACAATATGTCAATCCTCCAGAGTACGTTATTGAATCAGATGCATCGTCTGCAACTTATCCATTGGCCTTTGCTGCATTGACTGGAACAGAATGTACTGTTCCAAATATAGGTTCCAGTTCATTACAAGGTGATGCTAGATTTGCCGTTGATGTATTAAGACCAATGGGTTGTACTGTGGTTCAAACAGCCACATCCACTACTGTCCAAGGTCCTCCTAAGGGCTCTTTGAAACCTTTACCATTGGTTGATATGGAACCAATGACAGATGCCTTCTTGACAGCTTCAGTAGTCGCTGCTGTTGCCAATGACCCAAATCAAACAACTTCAATAGTGGGTATTGCTAATCAAAGAGTTAAAGAGTGTAACAGAATTTTGGCAATGGTTACAGAATTGGCTAAATTTGGTGTTCACGCTTCTGAATTACCAGATGGTATCAAGATTCAAGGTATCAATTACAAAGACTTGAAAATTCCAAAACATGGCATTCACTCATACGATGACCACAGAGTCGCTATGAGTTTCTCCTTGTTAGCTGGTTTAGCACCATCTCCAGTTATCATTCAAGAAAGATCATGTACTGGTAAGACATGGCCTGGATGGTGGGATACCTTACACACCAAGTTTGGTGTCAAGTTGGATGGTTATGAACCACAAGAAACGGTCTCTCATGTAAAGGCTAATGGAACCAAGAGTATAATCATCATTGGAATGAGAGCTGCTGGGAAAACCACTCTCTCTAAATGGTTGGCTGACTTGTTGGGTTTCAAAGTTCTTGACTTTGATGATGCCTTGGCACAAAGGGTTGGCCTTTCCGTTAGGGATTTTGTTAAGACTCATGGTTGGGACGAATTCAGGGTACAGGAAGCTCTGGTTATTAAAGAATCATTGGAGAAATACGGATCTGGTTACGTTTTCTCCACTGGTGGTGGTATTATTGAAAAGGCTGAATCACGTGAATTGTTGAAGAAACATGTTGCAAATGGTGGTATTGTCTTGCACTTACACCGTAGCATTGATGAAACTGTTACCTTCTTATCGGAAGCCGATACATCACGTCCAGCTTATGATGCTGGTAAAGTTCATAGAGATGCCGCAGAAGAAATTAAAGAGGTTTGGTTAAGACGTGAAAAGCATTATCATGAATGTTCTAACTATTTTTTCTACTCACCTCATTGCAAATCTAAAGAATCATTCACTGCATTGAGAAAATCATTTGAAAGTTTTTGCTCACAAATCACTGGAATTCACCCGGTCAAGGTTCCACAAGGTCGCTCATTTTTCGTTTGTTTAAATTTTGCTGATTTGAATCCTCATGCTTCTAAATTGGCGGAAATCACCACTGGTTCTGATGCCGTTGAGATTAGAATTGATCATTTAAAATCATGGGATCAAGAATACATTGGTCAACAAATTGGATTGTTGAGAAATCATACTGACTTACCGATAATTTTCACCTTGAGAACTAAAGAACAAGGTGGTTTGTTTCCTAACGATGATGTTGAAAAAACCGAATCATTGATCAAATTTGCTTTCAAGCTCGGTGTTCTGTATGTTGATTTGGAATTATCATTACCAGATGGTGTTCTAGACACTTTGGCATCACAAAGAGGATTCACCAAGATTATTGGATCTCATCATGATTTTTCAGGTGCCTATAAATGGACAAACGTGGAATGGGAAAACAAGTATGCTTTGGCAAAGAGACTAAATGTTGATGTTATTAAATTTGTCGGTTTTGCTAAAGAATTTGGAGACAATTTAGAATTGGAAAACTTTAGAAAATCTCACTCTGACAGACCATTGATCGCCATCAATATGTCGGATGTTGGGAAATTATCAAGAGTTATCAATCCACTTTTGACCCCAGCGACCCACGAGTTATTAGATTCAGCTGCAGCACCTGGACAATTGTCCGTCTCACAAATCAACAAGATCGCCAGTGAGATTGGTCATTTAAAAGCCTAAGGTATTATGTAACTGGTAAACCAATTGGTCATTCAAGATCTCCAATTTTACATAATACCGGCTATAAGCTATTAGGTTTACCTTACAAATTTGAAAAATTCGAAACTGATGAGCTGAAGAAAGTATACGATGAAATTTTAACTGCCTCAGATTTTGGTGGATGTGCCGTCACTATTCCATTGAAGTTGGATATCATGGAATATTTATCGGAATTATCTCCAGCAGCTAAGTTAATCGGTGCCGTTAATACCGTTACACCGTTGGGAGATGGGAAGTTTCATGGTGATAACACAGACTGGAAGGGAATAACGCAATCGTTATACAAAAATGGAGTTCCTGATATTCGGAATATGACAGCGGTTAATGGGTTGGTCGTCGGAGGAGGGGGGACGTCACGTGCAGCAGCTTACGCATTGCGTCAAATGGGTTGTTCAAAAATTTACATGATTAACAGAACAGCATCCAAATTATACGATATCAAGTCCAAATTACCAGAGAATTACAATATTGAGATCTTGGAAACGTAAGAAGATGTTGCCAAGAGTGTCCCCGTTTCGATCATCGTCAGCACTGTACCAGCTGATAAGCCGATTGATCCGTCTTTACTTACAAAGATAAAAGTGTTATTAGGTAAAGGTCTGGCAGCTCAGTCAAGTTTCACTCCTACATTGTTGGAGGCAGCATACAAACCAAGAATTACGCCAATTATGACATTAGCCAGTGAAAACTATAAATGGAATGTCGTTCCAGGTGCTGATATGCTAGTAAACCAGGGAGTCGAGCAGTTTCACAAATGGACAGGATTTGCTGCCCCATACAAGGAGATTTACGAAGCTGTCACTTCGGACTGACCCCAAACACCATATAAATAGAATTCATGTAATTAAAACTTTGATCGTTCTGTTATCGGTTCAATAATCGTGTATGAAAGCAAATTTAGAGACGTTTTTTTAAACTTTTTTTTTCTTTGATTTCGCGGATGGAGTCGAAATCTATCAAAAGTAGATCCGATTATAAACTTGAAAATTTAGTTTTACATTCGAAGATGGTCGGACAAATGAAGGGTGAGTATCATATGTTTAAGTGGCCGGGGAAGTGTACCCATGAAGCTGTTAAATTTACCTCGTTAAGGCTGAATACTAATAATAGATTTCAATTGTAGGGTTAACCCAATTCATGGCTGATATACGTAATGCCAAGGCACAAGAAGAAGAGGATAAAAGGGTTCAAGCCGAATTGGTGAACATTCAAAGACAATTTGCAGATCATCAACATCTTTCAGGTTATCAACGGAAAAAGTATATATGTAAATTACTTTTCATATACCTTTTGGGGAATACGAAATTTGAGTTTGGCTTTTTGGAGTCAATTGAACTAATTTCGTCAACGGTTTATTCTGAAAAGCAGATTGGATATTTGGCAATTGAATTTTTAATAGCCAATAATCAACAATTACTTTTAACCGTTGTCAATTCGTTGAAGCATGACTTGGATTCTGATAACTCAGATTTTATAGCATTAGCTTTACATTGTATCGCCACGTTAGGAGAGGCAACAATAGCTGAAGCATTGGTGGATGACGTATTCAAGATTTTAAGATCACCAACTCTGGAGTCAATGTTGAAAAAGAAAGCATCTTTGGCATTTTTGAAATTGGTACAGGTGTCACCCCATTTGATACTTGAAAAAAATCAAAGTTGGATACCCAGACTTTTAGCATGTATTGATGACCAAGATTTGGGATTCGCCCAGTCAGTCACATCTACTGTTGAGTTCATTGCTAAGCATTCTCCTGAGTCGTGTAAACTGTGTCTCCCATCAGTTATTAGTAGGTTATCAAAATTGATTGTGGAGGAAGACTGTCCAGCTGATTACTGCTATTATGGTGTTCCTGCACCTTGGTTTACCATGAAGTTGTTATCTTTGATTGAGCTTTTGGTTCCGGACTCATCATCTTCCGAACTTGATAACATTTCATTGACTACATTGAGGAAAATCGTATCAACAGCAGTTGAGAAATCTGTCGATAAACATAATGTAAATAAAAATCAGCAATTTAAAAATGCTCAATCGTCAATATTATTTGGTGCTATTTCATTAGGTGCCCATTTGGATCCTTCTAGCGAAGCAACTAGTGATGCTATCAATGCATTGGGACTTTTAATTCAAGCAACTGAAACAAATACCAGATATCTCGCCTTGGATGCATTGATTAAGGTAAATTCAAGAGGTGGCACTGTTGCTGTAAATGCAACATATGCCCATTTGTCAAGGATTTTGCGCTCCTTAAAAGACAGAGACATTTCCATAAGAAGAAAGGCTTTGGATTTGTTGTACACTATATGCGACTCTTCATCAGTTGAAAACATTTGCTCAGAATTATTATTATACTTGACCCTGTCGGATTACTCGATGAAAAGTGAGATTGCAATAAAAGTTGCTGTTCTTGCCGAGAAATTTGCTACAGAAGCACCATGGTATATTGCCACCAGCTTGAAATTGATTTCTCTTGCTGGGAATCATTTAGCGGACGAAGTTTGGGAGAGAACAATACAAATCATCGTCAATAATGTGAAGATTCAACCATTGGCTGTTCGCACTGTTGTACGTCAATTGAA
This sequence comes from Nakazawaea ernobii, assembly GCA_030567655.1. Taxonomy (NCBI): domain Eukaryota; kingdom Fungi; phylum Ascomycota; class Pichiomycetes; order Alaninales; family Pachysolenaceae; genus Nakazawaea; species Nakazawaea ernobii. The sequence continues at coordinate 10,855 of JAJLSN010000020.1, forward strand.
AATGAACAATTTTCCAGAGACAATTGTGAAAATTGCAGCTTTCCTCTTGGGAGAATTTGGTTACATGGTGGATACAAATATAACCCTGGAACAACAATTTGAGCTATTGATGGACAAATACTACTATTGTAGTCCTCTCACCAGAGGAATGTTACTTTCATGTTTTTTGAAAATGTATGTGAGGTATGACAATTTGCGACCACAAATTTTGGATATAATGGAATCAGAAACTTTTTCAATTGATTCTGAAGTGCAACAAAGAGCAGTTGAGTACTTCCAGTTGATTGTTAGAGATGATAAATTGGTAGTGGCTCGTGAAGTTTCTCAACTGTTACCACCGTTTTTGAATAACATTTCACCCTTGTTGTCAAGGCTTGGTAATGTCAAAGATGCCAAGCAATTCAGCAAGGTTTCGACTTTGACTCGCAAGAACACTAGACCTCCTCCACCTCCACCTCTGCCAAGAAGAGCGCGTGCTGCAACAGCAACATCTTCTATCAGTTCATTGACCCCACAACAAACTAGCGATAGCGGTTCAAGATTATCGTCTTATTTCCCGCAATCATCAACTGACAATTTAACACCATCGGGAGATTTGATGTCTTTCAAAAATGAAAGTACCCCGGATGAGACTTCTTCAGAAGATATGAAATTGATTTCTCAAATTTTATCACCAAATTGGGAGGAAGGTTACTACAGATTATTACATTTCGACCTGGGAATCTTCTTTGAAAATTCCTTGTTAAAGATAATTTATCGTTGTAAAAGAGGTAAAAACAATTTAAGTTTCCAATTGACTTATTCAAATAAATCACCACTACCAATCACAGCATTCACAGCTTCGATATCATCGTTGTCAGGTACAGATTCTCCATATGTTATCAATACCACCGAGATCCCTGGGACACAAATTCCGTTGAACGGTAGATCGACCCATGCATTTGAATGTATCACTCGTTCGGTGTTTGACAATTCTCAAGTACCAATATTGAATATAAGTTTCCTATGTGGAACCTTAACCCAACTACACTTGAGATTACCAATAGTGTTGCTCAAGGGTTTAACGCCAGCTCCTATCACCAATGCAGCTGAGTTCTTCCGTAGATGGCAACAGATTACATTGATGGGTAATGAGGGTGAGCTGCAAAGGATTTTCGCCGTTGGACATCGTCATAACAATGTCTCCTTGACCAGATTGATAAACAGGATAGGGTTCAGTCTTGTTGAGAATGTTGACGTCAATTCAAACAATATAGTTGGTGCAGGGATCTTGCATACTTTAAAGGGAAATTATGGATGCTTGTTGAGATTGGAGCCGGATGACGAGGGTAAACAGTTTAGGCTAACGATGAGATGTACTGGTAGCGGGATAGCTAAGATATTGACAGACACTATAGTAGAGCTTTTTGAGCATGGATTTTAAATGACAAACAAACCGAACTTATGAGTTAACAACTAGTAGAGATACTTCTGAGTTCTAATTCGGTATCTACCGCGACTTGCCCTTCTAGACGCTCCCAAGTTTTGTCGTAGAAAGAAATCGAAAAAAATTCCAAATGTAAAAAAAAAAAACATTTAACAGTTTTTGCTCAAACATGTATTTAAGAAGGGTACTGAGGTCAACATTACCCATTAGATCACCACTTATAAGAACAATGGCTACCTCATCATCATCAGAGTCACCATCCCTTGAATACACTCCCGAAAGAGCTCACGAATTGGCGACCAACGCTGGCGAAATCGCTGAACTGGTTGATAAGGCTAGCAGTGCTTCTGGTAAGCCAGTAAGGTTGGTTTGTGTTTCCAAGCTTAAACCTGCTAGTGATATCCTTGCATTGTATAATAGAGGGTATCGTCATTTTGGTGAAAACTATGTGCAAGAGTTGGTAGAAAAGAGCAAAATATTACCAAAGGATATCAGCTGGCATTTCATTGGAGGATTACAATCGAACAAATGTAAAGATTTGGCCAAGAATATAGAGAACTTGTACGCAGTGGAAACAATAGATAGTGTAAAGAAAGCCACTAAGTTGAATGACCAAAGATCGCAAACAAGCTTCCCTGCGATCAACGTTTATATTCAAGTCAACACCTCGGGCGAAGAACTGAAGAGTGGATGTGAGCCATCTGAAGTATTGGAGTTGGTCAACTTGATCACTGAGAAATGCCCTAAACTACACTTGGAAGGTTTGATGACAATTGGCTCGATAGATCTGTCCAAATCTGAAGGAGAGAATGAAGATTTCGAGAAATTGGTTTCTGTTGCCCAAGAAGTTGAATCAAAATTGAACAGAAAGTTGGAATTGTCCATGGGGATGAGTAGTGACTTCAAAGAAGCAATAAGACAAGGATCCACCAGCGTTAGAGTAGGAAGCAACATATTTGGTTCCCGTCCTCCAAATAACGGTCACTAGCATTCTTTAAAAACCAAATCGTCTTTTTTATCTTTCCCATTATTGGTAGAAATCTCTTATCTCTTTGTAAAGCCGCATTTTTTTCAATTTGGGCGAAAAAAACTGAAAAGAAAAAAATCCAGAAAAACACAGAAAGTTGAAAGACGAATAACTTGACAATATCATCTTTGATTGAAGTAAGACCGACTCAGAAATGCCTCCAAAGACTAAGAAAGCCGGGGTCACCCATGGTAAGACTGAAAAGAAGTCTAGCGGTACCAGTATTGCGAAAAAAATTCATGAGGAGGGTAAATACGAAGATGATCTGTTGGCACCGAAGAAACTGGACAAGCCAAATAAGATCATCTCGGAGAATATGACTCAGTTTCAAAATACACAGTTCGATTTTATCAAGGGGGTATTCAGTTTCTTGACTGACAATTTCACCACGGAGAAATTCATCATAACTTTGCTTCTTGGGTTCTTGCTGAACATAATTTATGCAAAATACATTGACGAGTACGAAAATGAGATCACCACCATTGGATTTTGTTGGTTAGGTGCGTTGACATCATATGTTGTCTCTTATATCAGTCAACAGAGGGCTATCAACAAGGCTGTCAGCAGTGGTAGTATTGAAGCGGACTCCCCATTAGCAAAGGCCACGCCACCTTCTTTCGATCGTTTATATGCAACGGTCTTGCCAGTTATGGTGTGTTTTTTGGTCAAGAAGGAATTATTGAACCTTGCCTTGACGTATTTATTATTAGAGTTGCCTTCGTTCATCAAGTTGTTCATCTCCATTACCGTGTTGTTCAATTTCAGATCTGATGATAATTTCATAGATTGCACTTTCATTCCAGCATTACACTTTGTAGTGGAAACTCTTATCGATCATTATACGGGAGACTCACTTAGTGCTGTTGAAAAGTATTCCTTTGCCACCATGTTTCTCAATTTGATGTATGCTGCCCCTGACGATGGGGATGTCTTGTTGGTGACTTTTAAACATTTGGTTTATTGGTTCGGTGGTTTAGTCTTAATTTTCACTCCAGTTCATGGATACTATAAAAAACAAGAGAACAAATTTTTTTCAAAGATATTGTTACTGATTATCTACCTTGGATTTATTGTTGCCTTTTATTCAGGTGTAACGTTTAGTTTAACTCCAATTCTTGGAGAAAATCCAGTCATTTGGTTGAAAGATTTCATTTTTGCGTTTGATTTACGTTTTGATATTTTCAAAATATGGGTTGCTCTGTTTGTCACATTGATACCGTTAGTTGTCAGGATTGCCTCAAGTTGGGATTTACAACTGAAGAGAAAAATTTGGCATTTTATCACTTTTGGAATGTTATTGTACCCATTGATTCTCGATCCACAACTCACCACTTTAGCTTTGATTGGTTTAATTGGAGTTTTTATGATTGTTGAAGTATTGCGTGTGACTGAATTACCGCCATTTGGATCAAATTTGTCCAATATATTGAGTCCTTTCCAAGATCACAGAGATAACCAAGGCCCCGTAGTTATTTCATATCTTTTCTTGCTCTGTGGTGTTGCATTACCAGTATTTTTCAACCATTCAGTTGCTGGATTGGTTTGCTTGGGAGTTGGAGATTCTGCTGCCTCCATAGTTGGTAAAAAAATTGGTCAAGTTGCCTGGTTTGACTCGAAGAAGACAATGGAAGGTTCAGTGGCTTTCATCATTGCCAGCACCCTGGCAATGTACTTGTACAAATATTTAGGTGGTGTTGATTATTCATGGAATACTATATTCATGAGTTGTGTTTTCACAGCAATATTGGAGGGTTTAAGTGAACTGAATGACAATTTATTGGCTCCAGTCTTTATGTTTATAATGTTGGAGATTTTACACTATGAAAAATGATTAAATAGACTTTGCTCTGATTGCTTTTGAATCTAATCTGTAGTTATTTTTGTTGTGTCGTACTCGAATAGTAGTTTTTGCTGTTTTCTAAATGATTTAGTCTCTCTTTATAAATTTATATAATATATATTAATCCTGAAAGTTTCTTGAAACGGAAACATGGTTCGTTAAATTACAGTCTTTCCAATTGAATAGTACAAGCGATAGTGTGTCTAATTGAGTTATTCAAAGAGATTACTATTTGAAGCAAGTTGGGCAATAAACTGACCTACATACCATAGGGTTTTTTGAGAACATTGACAAAATGATTCAATGAGAATAGTTGACAAATGTTGAATGTGTTTTCAAGTTAAAACCTTGAATTCTTCTTGAACCCTTCAAAGAATAAGCACAAACATACAAGACAGCCCAGGAATGCTATGTGCATCGGAAGACATTGAGAAAATTATAAATTGGAATTTAGCGCTTGAAGAGATGTGATTTGAAGCATCTTGACTAAAAGAGACAATTTCCGCCCCAGTATTTTAAACTATACTAAAAAAAATCATTATAATAATAACAACAAGCATCGTATTAGATAGGGAACAAAACAGTGATGGATTCTACACCTGAAGATGATGTGCTGGTCATATCCAGATTCCTTGCTAGACTTCAGACACATCTTCTGGATGAAGCTGAGACAACATTGAAGATTGAATCTGAACTAAAAAATTTCTCAAGAGGTTCAAACCTCAATTACAATGATGAGATTGACCCGGGCAACGATTTCAAACATCATGATCTGGCGGATTTAGAAATGAAATTCCCACAAGAGGTGCAAAAAGCTGAGGAACTTCGAAAAGAGAATATCAGACTTTTGTTAGCTTTGCAACGACAAGATTATCTAAGAACCAGTTATGAGAAATTATTGGCAGAGCATCAAGATTTGATGGAATCAATCAACAACTCTATAGTGAATAGGAAAAACTATCTTGATGTGAAAAACATCAATGATGAATTACAATTCAAGGACAAATGTTCTAAACTTGAAGACGAAGTGGAAAAATTACGTTTCCAGAATAAAAAATATGATCATTTATTTGACAAGACTGTTAATGACATTGATGACAATTTGATAAAAGTAAAAAAGTCATTGGATGAAGAAGATGCTGAAGCTGTAGAGATGATGGCGAAATTGGAGAAAGTGCGGAAAGTGATTGAAAGCAAAGAGTTCAACACATGAGTTTTAGTTAAATATAATTTACACGATATGTATTTGAACCAGTAGTAATAGTAATAATAATAAGAATAATAATAAAAAGTTGATGAAAAGCAAATTAACAAAACAAAACACAAATTGCTTTCTAAAGGTAAGATTTAACTTTCAAGAGAAAAGCCCAAAAATAATTGATAACCATTATAAAATGCAGTAAAAACTCATCCTCTTTTCTATGACACAGGTTAATAATATAAGTATTAATGAATGAAGGATATTTTTGACAAAAAGTGTATAGATGAAGAAAATGACAACAGGAAGAGGGTGATGCTATTATGAATCAAACTTATTTCTTCTCCTTCTTACTCTTCTTCTCTTTTTTCTCCTTCTTTTCCTTCTTTTCTTTCTTTTCCTTTTTACTCTTCTTCTCTTTCTTCTCATCATCATCATCATCTCTCTTACGCTTCTTATCTTTCTTTTCCTTCTTCTTTTTATCTTTCTTTTCACTTTTCTCTTCGGCTTCTTCTTCTTCTTCTTCTTCAGATTCATCATCTGAATCTTCAGCCTTAGTTACATCAGCAACTGCATCAGCATCTTCGTTATAAGCAGCCTTTTCAGTGATTTCAACTTTTTGTTGTTCTCTTACAATTTTTGAAGTGGTTCTTAAATCACGTCCTTCCACGACACTTAATCTTGATTCAACTTTAGCTCTAACTCCCAATCCAATATCACCTGAATCATCTCTATCTTCTGATAAGGCATCGTAACGCAAGGCAACAGCAGCCTTAGCAGCTAATACTCTAGCAATCTTACCTTTGTTCTTACCAGAAGCTTGACCAACTAATGAAGCATGGTATAACAAACCATATTTTGGAGTATCATGTTTTGTCTTTAAAGCTCTAAATAAAGCCTTTTCAGCACCCAAGATTTGAATAGTGGAAGCTGGAGCCTTAGCCAATGAAATTAATGAACCAGCGTGGGCAATTAATCTAGCACCAACTAATTCACCAACCAATTGTGTTAAATTTGGAGCAATAGCCTTCATTCTTGAGGACAAGTAATTAGATAATTGTTCTCTATATTCGGCAAATTCAACAATTTGTTGAGCCAAAGCTTGAATGTTAATCAAATCAATTTCAGTGATTTCAGTACCCATAGAAACTTCAGCAGCAGATTTGACTTGTTGTTCAGCTTCTTCTGGCAATACTTCACTTAAATCAACATCAGCGGCATTGGATCTAACACCCATTGTTAAAATAATTCTAGCGTATGCAACAGAGTCGGTAATAAGTTTAGACAACTCTGGGAAATGCCAACCATACCATTCCTTACATCTCATGGCATATGTATTTAATTCTTTATCCAAATCATCTAACAATGCAATGGCTTGGACAATCATGGTATCAACTTTATCAGCTGAGAATTTCAATTTATGACGACCAATAGAATGTGATAAACCTAAAGACATGGTGGATAAATCCTTGTCTGATAAACCTGGCAATACTTCTGGTAAGTATTCTCTAATAGCTCTATATATATCCAAGGTGACTGCATCACTAACAACAGAAAAATTTAATCCCAACTTGTTAATAGCGTTACCTAATTTGGTATCAGATACAATCAAGGTACTCTTTTTATCTGACTTAGCATCCTCCAACAACTTGGTTAATTGTTCGGAGACCTTACCATCAATGACAGCATTAGCTTCTTCCAAAGCATTAGCAGCACTGTTGAATTTTGAGAAAGCTGCAATCTTAAATTGATTGGCAACTTTTTCAGCAGAGTTCAAATCACTGACCAAAGAGCTTGATTTGTAAATTTTCTTGTCTGAAGCTTTCAACAAAGCATAACCAGCTGCGGTTTCTGTTAATACAAAAGACATAACTCTGGTTTGTTTTATATATATAGAACTAAATCAAGTGATGAGAAGGAAGTTGGATGAATGATGATGCACCTTTTTCTACACTTTTCTCTTTCTTAAAGATTTTGTTAAAATTTTTCACTTTTTTTTTTTTTAATTTTTTTTTCTGAAGTTTTTTCTCAATACATTTGAATTTCCAGAATAGGCAGTCTGGAGGAGATGAGCTGAACCGTTGATATTTACCCGGACACTTTTACAATCAGAAAGGCGAAAAAGACTGCATTGCAATGTATTCGATGGGGGAGAAAAGTTGGGCAGTAGAAATAGTTGATAGCTGGCTTATTAACTAAAGACAATCTTTGTCTTATCAGGCTGCTTCATAAAGTCGAAAATATGGCAGATACGATTTTGAAAAAATCTTTAATCAGACATGAGACCTGTTTCCACATCATCTTCTAAAATTATACGTTTCTCCAACTTTAACGATTGGTTTTGCAATTTATGAGTCTGGTTCAGCGCCTGTTTCATTTTTCTACTTCTTTCAAAGTCGAAAACCTTGATCTCCTCATTTGGATAAATGATATCATAAAGGTCACAATCAGTCATGTTTAATGTTGACCTTGTTCTAATCTGTGTCTGTGAACGCATTTTGGGCAGAAGCCTTTTTTGTTGTTTAGCTTGGCCCAAGGAGATGCTTTTGGTGTTTCTACTTTTAACAGAAACGGCACTTTTATTGTTTCCAATGGGAGTGCTCAACCTTATTTTAACTATTTTGCTTTGTTCCTTCGACAAGACATCATCTTTAGAAACAAATGGCTGTTGATCTGTATTCATTGGAACTTCCATTTGCTTTAATTTCGACAAAATGGTGTCAAACAGTTGGGAACTGGTTTCTCGGCTCTTTGTATGATCGATACTAATAGTTGTCACCTGTCGTTCCAAGTTTTCAAAGTGCTTTGTTAAAGATTTAATTTCCTTCATGGCATTAGCAATCGTCTTATTCAACAACAAATAATCATTTTGAAGTGCCTTCGATGTTGCTGAGCATGAGCAAGTCTTTCCACGGGGTTTGATCTTTTCAGATAACTCACTGATCAGTGTCGTAATTGATTGAAGTTTCTCGTCACTTATAGAATCTGGTGATTCATCCTTCTGTTTCCATCCATCTACACTCTCCACTAGCGTGGAAATCATATTCTTAGTCTCTTTTTGAGACATCTCAACCTCCTTCATTATCAGCTTTGTTGCTTGATTTAAATTTAAAGCTTCAAGTTCAAGTCTTGACCCCCATTTCAATAACAATCCTTTTGATGAACTATCCGTCAATTCTTTCTCCTTCGTGATTATTGGATGGATGTTCTTCAAGACGTTTTGATTTGAGATCCCAAAGCCACCACTGACAAAATTCCCTGCAGATTGATTGGAACTGCCGGGGAAACTGGTATCGATAGTGGTATTTGACAGTTGCAGATTTGAAAATTCTTCTTGAAAAGTGGCAGTATCATTCTCCTTGTCAACATCACTGGAGATATCCGTGATCGAATGCCTTCTCAAATCTCTACCTATATCTTCCTGAAGCATCTTTACAACTCTTCATTCAATGACCTTGTCGTGACCATTCTTCAATCAACGGGATCATCTCAGTTCAATAAATATCCTTTTGTTCTCCTTTGAACAGCAAAACAGGGGCTGTTTTTGCGGGTTTCTGTTTTTGTTTTCACAAGACGGAAAAATTAACACAGAAGAGACAAAGGGCAGTTTGGTTTACATATACATAATCACCTTTTCATTTTAACAGTGCAGTGAAATGGCGACCCTTTCGTCGTTCAATGACAGTATGTATGAGTGGTCAAGTTTCAGATAACTTTGCAATTCGAATACTAACCATTTTTTCCTCATACTATAGAACTTGTGAAAGTTATAACCACTGATGGTAGACTTTTCTTAGTACGTGTGATTTCCAGTAAAGACGATGTGGATATATTTAATACTAACTCTGTATAGGGTAAGCTTGAAGGGTATGATAACACCACGAATTTAATATTGAGCTCTGCTAAAGAACGGATTTTTGATGAAGAGGAAGAAACAGAACATATTGAATTGGGATTATACGTGATAAGAGGAGACAATGTAGTGTGTATCGGTATTGTGGAGGAGGAAGTTGAAAACTCGGTCAATTGGGAGAAGACTCACGGAGTGCAGTTGAAAGATACGAAGAATCCAGTGTGACATTGAAATAATGAACTTGTATATTTAATGAATGATATAATAATATAAACATCAAAGAAATAATTTACTTATACGTATTCGGGCCGGACCTTTTAATCTTGTTTCACTGTTGGAATACCCAGCATTTTCATCTTGACGGCAAGTTCCAACAAATAATCAATAGCTTCATTGTAAACTTTAGCCTTCCATATATTTTCACCAAACACATGAATACCATGTCTTCTTACCAAGACTGCAGTGGCACTTGGATATTCTAATAAGGTCTCTTCTAACTTGTCTTGCAATTGGTCTTCACGCTCTGTGTTGTCAACAATTGGTATAACCAACTTGCTACTGTACATCAAATATCCTGGCTCAGTAACTTTTGGAATGGCCTTAATTTGTTCAACGTGAGATATCTCAAACACCTTATCGAATAACAAAGTAACCATCACAGCTGCTTGTGAATGCGTATGTATACACGCTCCGGCATTTCTCAACTTGTAAGCACTCAAAAATAGAGGAGTACATGATGATGGTTTCAACAGAAGAGGTTTCCTAAGGTACTCTTTATTGGCCCATGACATTACAAACATGTTCACAGGTTGCATTCTTTCCTTTTGAACTCCACTTGGAGCAATGAGCACCTGATCTTCTTCCTTGATTGAAATTCCACCTCCAGTCCCAGTGACCCAGCCATTATCGTAGAAATTACGACACAATTCACAAATCACATTGGCCGGATGATTTGGGTCCTCTGATGTGACTAAGATGTCATTTGGGTCAATTTCCGTAGCAGCGGATCCACAGCAAGAGGAGGGCTTCTTTGATTCAGGCTTTGCAACAGTGGCTTTCTGAGAACATTTACAGCCCATATTGTGTAAATTTGAATTATTGTCGATGGATGTTAAACAATTTCGTGAAATTAGTGAAAAAAAACGTTGTAGTTGTGAAATAAAAAACAAATTACATCATAAAATACAAGTTGAATAAAAGTTGGTTTCAATCTTCTCAGGTTTATTGATAACTAACAAGTTCTCCTATTTGTTTGTTTTTATTGAGTACTATAACTTGAGATTGTGTGCTCGGATCTTTTCGAGTGGATTGTCACAGCACTAATCTATTATCATTTCTAAAATATGATTTTTTGTTATGAGTTAGTGATTTGAATTGGTTTCAAGTTTTCTAATCGTATTCATTTAGTTCGGTTTTCCAAACAGTGAAATTTTTCTCTTGAAGATTCGCAAGAGGTAATATCAATCAGAAACTGGTTGTTTTCAAATTGTATTAAGCTGTATTGTTGAATGTACCTTTATGAAAAAAGGGAAGAAGATCGTTTCACAAAAATTCCAAGATGCAAACTAACTGATTCTAAATTTAAATTTTAGAAGATATCAGATCACAACTTAACAAAGAGACGAAGTTATATTTTAATACTGATCGACTTAAGTTTAGAGCTATGTATGTGATGTTTGTATAATGTAATTAAGGGTTATAATAAACAGTAATATAATCAAAGACTTTCAAAAAAGAAGCTAAGCTAAGAGAGGCATGACAGGCAAGGATAAATAAAATAAAGCAGCCAAAATTCGAAGGGTAAGTAATTGTACTTGCAAGAACTAATGAACCAGATCATTCTGCTAAATTTCAGATTGTTTGCTAATCAACCGCAAATAAAAGAAAAAAATATACTGCTGAAGGAGGTTGAAAGGCTTCTGTTTTGAGTGAAAGCCGATATATCTGGGATTGTGATTATCATTTTGTCTGTTCAATCAAACTTTTTAGGAGAGAATATTTTTACCAAAGTAGCTCAAAATTTTTATTGTTGGAATATTTCAGCAATTGTGTTTACCTTGCAATTATAATTGTTACCGTCTTAAAAGTATGAGTTCTGATAAAACAGAACAACTATCGTTGTGTTGTTTTTGTAAACAATTCAATACTTGTCAAAATTTTCATATACCACCTTTTATGCAAGAGAGAATTTTGTTTACGTATTGATGCTAACACTCAAGCAAAGCTTTTCCTGAGATAAAAATCCAATGAATCTAATTTACACTATTTAAAACGATAATGCTAACATATTCAAAAGACATCATCCAATTTCAATCTTGGTGCTATATTCATCGCCAACAATTCCTGGAATAATAATTTGGCAGCATAAGGAATCTTCATATTGATGATGTACTCTGTCGTCTTACAAGTATTACACCAACCATTGTATCCCATCAACCCACACTGGTTACAAATATCAACTTCAAACAGATCTGAACTCAACATTAATCTTTCCAACAACAATTGAGATGCACCGTATGCAATAACACAATCTCTCTCCATCTCACCTAATCTTAAACCACCATCCCTTGATCTACCTTCAGTTGGTTGTCTCGTCAATACAGCTCTAGGACCACGAGCTCTGGCATGCATCTTGTCCAAAACCATATGCTTCAACTTTTGATAATAAATTGGCCCGAAGAAAATGTACAGTTGTAAAGCTTCACCTGTGATACCAGAATATAACATATCCTTACCACTATAACTGAATCCCTTGTCAACTAAAATTTGCGACATTTCTTGTAAATCGGAACCTCCAAAACAAGTACCATATTGTAAAGATCCATCCAAGACACCTGCCTTACCTGAAATCAACTCAATCATTTTGCCAACCGTCATACGAGATGGGAAACCATGCGGATTCATAATAATGTCAGGGGATATACCATCATCATTGAAAGGTAAATCCTCTTGTTGAACAATGATACCACAAACACCTTTTTGTCCATGCCTGGATGAAAACTTGTCACCCAACTCTGGTCTTCTAGTTTGTCTTAATAAGACTTTGATCAAAGCTTGGTCATTATCACCAACACTCATCATTACTTGATCGATATAACTTGGTTCAGGGGCTCTATAAACAGCAGGTGTTTCTCTATGCAGTTCCAGACTAGTAGGCAGTGGAGCACCCCCACCAATGATGCTCTCGGCTGCATTTGTAGGCACACATTTATTGATGTAAACTTGACCACTGTCAACTTTCATACCAACTTCACCTAACCCATCTGTTCCTAAGGAAGCATGTTGGAAAATTGGCTCATTATTCTCATCAACTCTCATACCAGCAACAATATCTTTTGAATGATTTGGATATCTCTTTAGCACGGTTGTATTCTTACGTAATACCTGACATCTACCGAAACCTCTATCAATAGAAGCCTTATTCAACACCAAAGCATCTTCAATATCATAACCGGAATATGACATAACGGCGACTGTAGCATTTTGTCCAGCTGGTAATTTATCATAATCAATCAACTCAATTGTTTTTGTCTTCACCATTGGCTGCTGTGGATATACCATCAAATATAACAACGTGTCTATTCTTCTAAATTGGTTATATGCTATAGCACCAATGGCTTGCTTACCCATCGCACATTGATATGTGTTTCTTGGGGATTGATTGTGATGTGGGTACGGAATTAACCCAGCAACTGCTCCTAAAACGGTGAATGGTTCTATTTCAAGATGGGTCGAGTCCTTTGAAATGTCTTTTTCATATAATGCAATATAAGAATCATTTTCTTCATTGACATCCAAATATTCCACCAATCCATTACGAAGGAAATCATCAAACTTCCATACTCCTTGCTTCAACTTCAACAAGTGTTCAGCTTTGACTTTTGAAACACCATTTGTTATAATGATTAAAGGTCTACAAATTCTACCACCATCAGTGGCAATATGAACAGCAGATTGATGCATATTTTGATAAATTGAGATGAATGCCGAGATTTTACTGGTTCTTCTCAAACTTCTGAAATTCTCAACAAATTTAGTTGGGAATCTCGTAACACCGATGATGGTACCATTTAAGTAAACACCAAATGTTCCGGGTTTGTGCAAAACACTACTGTCGACAATACAGATGTCTTCTGCACCCAATATGAAACATAATTTTCTTATTGGATCTTCTTCATCATCAGTAGTAATATGTGTCATCAATGCCAAGTTTTTAACTAAACCACAAGCCTCACCTTCTGGTGTATCAGCAGTACACAACATACCGAATTGTGATGGTTGTAACGCTCTTGGACCAGAGACTTTCCTTGATTTTTCAAATTGAGATGAAATACGTGTCATCATTCCTAAAGCTGAAATATACGATAAACGTGATAAGACGTGGGTAACACCAGCTCTTTCCATCTTGAATCTCTTTAAGGACCAATTACCAGTGGAAATGGCTCTATTCATACCAGTGGTGATGTTGTTTGAATGAATATTAATACTCAACAATGCATCAAATTCTGAAGCTCTGTTTGGTTTCTTCAAGATTTTATCAATATTGGCCTTGAAATCAGAGTTGAACTTTTTGAACAAATCTTCAAATAACAAAGACATCAATTGCCCAGCCAATTCCAAACGCTTGTTACCGACATAATCTCTGTCGTCAACCATCTTGGGATTGTGAATGGCCATTATCACTCTCCTCGTCATCATTGCGATATACATTGCCTTTTCTCTGAAATCCAACCCATCAACTGTGATATGTGCTATAACAGTGGTGGCAATTGCTTCAATACCTTCTTGCAATACAGATAATTTAGGAGCGTTCATTCTTCTCATAGTTTTGACTCTGACACCAATATATTCCAAAGCTTGTTGTTGAGTGAAAACACCAACTTGTGCTGCTTCTTCAAAATTTACAACAAAGATATCTTGATATGCAGAATCATCCCCACAAACCAATTGCATGATTTCTAAATCAGAAGTGATACCAGCAGCTTTTAAGACAATAACAATTGGAACTTCTTCACTGATCGAATTATGCTTCAAGTATATTTTGTCATGTTTAGTAACGACGTATGTTTTAGATTTCCTTTCATGAGTAGACGAAGTTACCGAAGCCTGAACAATCAGTTTTTTCTCGTCAGCTTCAACAATTATTCTGTTCTTACTCAATTGTTCTTGGACTAAAATCACCTTTTCAGTACCATTGACGATGAAGTATCCCCCAGGATCCAATGGACATTCATCTAAGACAGCCATCTCGGTCTCGGTTCTTCCAGCTAATATACACTTATTGGATCTTAACATAATTGGCATTCTCCCTATCTCCAAATCTTTATGCATAATAATCTTTCTACCTCTGGTGTACTGAACATCCACATAGATTGGAGCACTGTATGTCAAATCTCTCAACCTACATTCATGGGGAGGATAAATGACCTCCTTGTGCTGAAATTCTCTCTTTGTTGAAGTGGACTTGTGACCAACTCTGATATCCAAGTACTTCAAGTAGAACTCTGGATCAACATCACTAAGGATTTTCTCATTGGCCTGTATGATTTTTTTCAAATCAACATCTACAAAATAGTTGAAGGAATCCAAATGCTGTTTCACTAAACCTTTCACTTTAAGAAAGGCTGGCAACAAATTCCATTTATCCTCGGCAGTGTTAATCTGGTCTGTTAGCTCTTTCCCTTTATAAACAGGCTGCAATAATTCGTTGAATGATTCATCCTGTTTGGCCAGATGATGGTGATGATTGTGTGAGTGCGATGACTTTCTTCTCTTGGTAGACATTATGACACAGATTCTTGAGCTGCTCTCAGTTTAACAGGAATGTATAATTGAAATGCAGAAGTTCAAAAGCACTGCTGTAAGGCCGGAATTGAAGAATGTCAAGAGCGGTTTTGCCGGTGATTAGAATCGAATAGTGATCTGATCTGATCTGATTTGTAATGAGTTTAAAATTTTGTCTCTTTCCTTGTAGAAAATTTTTTTAGGTTTCTGAAGCCAAAAACAGTGTTTCCCGTATTAGGAAGTCTAAGGAAATCTGTAGACATTTCTCAATTTTAATGTTTCGCGTTTCGCGATGCAATAGAAGAGATCAGATTGATATCCAGGAGGCGGTAACTGACTCGGATCACATATAAGGACCTCCATCTTCAATGTCTCATGGTTCAAAGGACACTGGGTCTTTGCGATCCAAGACCCTGAAGCGAGTCACAAACGACGAGAATGATCCTTCTCTCATGAAGAGATCTAAATCTAAAAAACTATATTCATTCACTCCCACAACCACACCAGGTTTTTCCAAGAGTGGCTCAAAAGGACCGACAGCAGTCCTGAAAGTGCCCGAAATCCTGCAGATAGACATAAATATACCATTGCATAAAACTTCAAAACGTACTCCGCGGAAACGAACCAATCCTGACCAAAACTCAGATGATCATGTATATTGGGAGATGACTCCAAGCACTAGTGGCCAGGATCAAAAGAGAAAAACAGCATGCAGGAAAAGTTCTAAGAACTTGCCGTCATCACCAATTGTTTCGAATAAGTCAGAACCAGATATAGATCCATTGATTCCATTTCTAAAAAAGTACAACACTACACTTGACAATTTAACTAGTCAGACACCTGACTCCTCTAAGCATAGAACCGACAGAAGGTCGTCGGACCCAGAAATATCGGATCTCTCAAAGATGGCTTACCAGATATCACCAACAGTTCAGCGTACAAAATCAGCAGGGCTAGCTCTGATGGCAATCGAGGCCCCATCATCCAAACTTTCATTTGGCTTAGCGGCGTCTAAATCTACTAAGAAACCTCAAATGGCAGAAGCTTGTACTTCAACACCAACTGTAAAGGATTTCTCAGTGAATTCTTTGTGCCATACAAGTTCATCGGGTTCCAATAAGGATATCAATAAGTTATTAGAGGCAATTGGGAATAGTTTCAGAGCTCCTACTTACGAGAAAAATAAGTCAGAACTGATTCTTACTGATCACGACTCCAATGACAAAAGAGATGATGATTTTGACGACGAAGATTTAAGCAGTGATCTTGAGAATATATCAATTCTTTTGAACAAGCCAAAATCCACTGACAGTAATGTAATAGAATCGAAGAAAGTACTGGAAGATTTTATGGAAGAAGGCTTTAGCGACGATATTGACATGAGTGAGTTGGATAATCTTCTTTTAAGAAAAACACAAACAGATCTCAAAGACGTTTCTAAAGCGGTAATCCCAAGTCATACGGAAACAATAATTCCTGATGGATTTTCGTCGGATGAGGAGATGAGCGACGACGAGGAGCTTGATCAAATGATCATCAAGCTTACTCAGAGACCGCTTACCAAGACACAAGATCTCGTGAGATCAGACAGGAATAATGCAGCGATGTTTCAAAATGAATTAAAACGAACTGATACTCCAAATGAGACTGCTAGAAAGTACAAGACAGATACTGTAAATCTCGCAAAATCTGCTATCAAAAAGGAAAATTTTCACCGCTATCAAATTCTTGACATCGTGAAATGTAAGCACATTCGAAACGGTAGGTCATTAAATCAAAAAATTTTAACTGTGTTCTCAGAGGATGGTGCAACTGATAAAATTGTTGTAAGGGACCTTTGGGAAACCTTAGACTTGTCTTCGAACGACGTCATTCATATTGTTGGCTCCAATCCCAAGATTGTTGATCATCAAAATAATTTGTTGATTTGGAACCCTGACTTCATGTTATCAGCTACTGCTGTTGGTGATGCCCTTGTTTGTGAGAGGAAGGCCGTACTAAATACGCGACTCTCTTTTCCCGGTGATGCATCAGTTCCCTTGATTGTTGGAAATATTGTTCATACAATCTTTCAGAGTTGTTTAACTAAGAGAGATTGCACTATAGCTTTTATTGCAGAGATGATTGAGTCTCAGTTAGAAGCTCATTTGATTAGCATTTTAAGTATTAATGAAACTAAGCCAAGTATAAAGGAAGAGGTAATCAAGCATGTGCCATATATCCAAACTTGGATATCAAACTTTGTCTCTGACTCTCCTACGTTTCTGATTCCATCTCAAAATTCTAGAAACAACAGTTTGGTCAGTATCAGTAACACTTTGGATATCGAGGAGTATATTTGGTCACCAATGTACGGTATTCGTGGTTTGATAGATGCGACGGTAGAAGCTTACGTCAAGGACTCGAAATTTGATGGTCGTTTCGTAACTCCATTGGAGATCAAAACTGGGGCTATGGAATCTTTGCTGCATAGAGCACAGACTTCGTTGTACACTTTATTGATCAAAGAGAGATATGATATTGATAGTGAATTTTTTTTGCTTCTTTACTCGAAGTTAAAGGAGATGAAAAAACATGAAATTAATAATGTAGATCTCAAGCTTTTGATCAATATAAGAAATAGAATTTCGAAGTATTTAAGGGAAGATAATAGAGATTTGCCTCCTTTGTTACAACAGAGCAAATGTGATAAGTGTTTTGCTCTCGAAGCATGTATGACAATGAATAATTTGCTCGAAGGTGGAAATGCAGAATCGAGCGGATTGAAACCCGGATTATACGAATCAATAACTAAAGAGATTAATGGAAATGAAAGTTACAAAAGTTTCTTCAACTACTGGGATGATCTTATTACAAAGGAAGAATCGGTAATCAATGCCTTGAAAAAGGAGCTTTGGGTTAAAACCGCTTCTGAAAGAGAGGCAAATGGTGGAAAGGCTATAGGCAATTTGAAAATCACAGAAAGCTCAGAAGAAAAATCTAGTTTCCTTTACACTTTAGAACGAACTAGTACTCATGAATCAACATCTTTGCAAAACTCTCAATTGTCAAAGCATGATAGAGTTATAATTAGCGATGAAAATGGACATTTTGCATTGAGTAGTGGCTGGATTGTCGCTATTAGACCATCATTTTTATCTGTGAGAACAGATAGAAGAATCATAAACTCTTTTGTTAAGTTGCCAGGATTCCATAAAAAGAACAATCAAAGATTCAAAAGTGTGTTGCATTCTTCTAATGACACTGAGGATCTTGTTCTGACACAAAGTAAAACAAGAACCTACAGAGTTGATAAGGATGAAATGTTTCACGGTTTGGCGTTAGCACGTTACAATTTGTTAAATTTGTTTCTACCTCAAGTTGGCGACTCTCTTAGAAGGCACATACTTGTTGATTTGAAATCCCCTCGTTTTGCTGAGAGGCCTCTACCATACATTATTCCTCCAAAAATGACTTTCAACAGTGATCAGATCAGTGCATTTGATAAAGTACTTAAAACCCAAGATTTTAGTTTGATATTGGGTATGCCTGGTACTGGTAAAACTACTGTGATTGCTCAGATCATAAGATTCTTGGTTTCGAATAATATGAGCGTACTCTTAGCGTCGTACACACATTCAGCTGTTGACAATATCTTGATCAAGTTATTAGATGATGATATGCCCATTTTAAGAACCGGCTATCCGTCCAGGGTTCATCCAGATGTGAGGAAATATGTCCCAAATTCTGGAGTTGAAGGGTCGATAACAATAGAGAACAATTCCGATTTCAGAAAGGCATACATTGACGCTCGAGTTGTTGCTACTACTTGTCTTGGAATCAACGATGTTGTGTTCAATCATAGAAAAAACTTTGATTACTGTATCGTGGATGAAGCATCCCAAGTATCAATGCCAGTATGTCTTGGACCTTTGAGGTTTGCAAATAAGTTCATATTAGTAGGTGATCATTACCAGTTACCTCCATTGGTTATCAGTCCTGAAGCAAAGAAAGGTGGACTTGATAAGTCCATGTTCATGACTTTGAGTGAGAATTTCCCCGAGTCTGTTGTTGATTTGAGTTATCAATATAGAATGTGCGCTGATATCATGTTGTTGTCCAATACATTGATTTATGAGGGAAGACTAAAGTGTGGGAACGAAAAAGTGGCAAATCAAGACTTTAGGATCCCCTTTCCTGAAAAATTGCAAACTCTATTAAAAGATCAGGATTTCGATGAAACAAAGCAATGGATGAAGCCAATTCTTGACCCAAAAAACAAAGTTTTATTTTTGAACCATGATGAGATGCCTGCATTTGAGAGAATAGTTGGAGAAAAAGTTGAAAATGTTATAGAAGCAGAACTTGTGAGACAAGTAGTTCAAACACTCATATATTGTGGCGTGGATGAGAAATCAATTGGTGTGATGTCATTGTACCGTGCACAATTGAGGCTTCTATACAGGAAGCTTACTGTTTGCAAAGGCGTTGAGATTTTGACAGCCGACCAATTTCAAGGAAGAGATAAAGATTGTGTTATCATCTCAATGGTACGTTCCAACAATCACAATTCTGTTGGTGATCTTTTGAAAGAGTGGAGACGTATAAATGTTGCCATCACAAGGGCAAGATCCAAGTTGATCATATTAGGAAGCCGAAGAACGATGAAGAATTTAAAGACTTTGGAAGCTTTTATGTCTATCATTGAAAGCAGAGGGTGGATGTATGATTTGCCTAAGAATTCAGAGCTTTCTTACAATGTGTTCTTGGAAGGAGAAAATTTAGACACGCAGAGTCCTAAAAAGCTAAGGCGAACATTAACAACAAGCTCAAAACTAGTTCAAAACAGGCCTATTGCCAAAAATATTATCGATGAATTGATAAGTTAGCATTATTCGCATTATTTAGTTTAATATTGAAATCAGCATATAATTATTATATTAGCCAAGCTGTGAATACCCTGTCTGAATCGTCAAGATTGTGAAGCAGAGAAACGGTATTTCTCACTATAAATACGTAGGAGGTATAAACACTGTCCACTGTATAAATCCCCATATGCTTTCATCTCTTACTATCAGATCACAAATACATATGCAAGATAAGAAGAGCCAGAAATATAGATTAGTAGCTCTGCAGTAAGGAAGCCAACAGATGGTACAAGCCATTCGAACTATGAAAGAGGTTTTGTACAAGTGAGATCAAAATACTTCAAAGACAAGAACAATACAAAGATGCTGTTAAATCAGCTGCTCAAAGAACATTCAATGGGAACAACCTCAAAGATATGACATTAAGCATTTTGGATTTCCCACTGGTTGGTATTTGTGTCTTGTTGTTGTTGAGAGATTTAGCTGCTACTCAGGATGGGAAAATTTTTTAGATTTGTAAATATTATCGTTTTACTACCCCAGACAAGCTCAAAAGAGTTGCGCTGCTATGAATATATAAAAAAGTAGAAAAAAGGAAATGAAAGAAGTTAACGTTTAATACTCGCTCAATCTCAACTTATGAGAAACGCCATCACTGACTCTTGGTTCAGGGGAAGTGCCTCTCGATTTGATCAAATCCGAGTCCTTATCCACTTGATAAGCTTCGATTTCATAACCACCAAACAACCTTGCTAAATTATGTCTTTTGAAAATTGGAACATGTTTCTTGATTAAATTTGTAGTGGTAGTAGTATAGTCCCGAGCTTCTGTTTCAGCATCTGTAATTGAGTCCAGGTAAATTTGCTCCACTTCGATCAAATAGTCGTTCAATGTGTCCAAGAATCTCTTTGTTTGACGATGCTTAGAAGAAGCACATATTGAAATGGAATTATCCTTGATGATGTAACCGATTCCAAATCCATTGGATGACACTGGACCGAATCCAAATATTTTCAAAGAAGGATTTCCACAATTGGAAGTGGAAAGAATTGTATTGTTTAACCTATCCCAACCATTATCTGCGAATATCGAAGGTATATCTTTCAACTCCAGTTTCAAATCGTCATCACTATCTAGCAAAGTTGATGTTGAGTCCGAGTCAGAAACGTTATTATCCATTTCACTTTCCTTGCTGAAATATCTTTGCCAAACACAAAACAAAGCATATAAATGTCTATCTTGACCCAACCCTTGTGAGCATTCTTTTGTTTTGTTCGAATGAGATTGACAAGCCTTCTTGAGGTAATTGATTTTGTCAATGTTAGTTACATCCTCCTTGAAAAACTTGGTAACAAAATCGTTTGACTCCATTGATACAGTTCTAATGGCTTCAGTTCTACCGTGTAAGAATTGTTTAGTCATTGCGGGTTCATATGTACACTCGACTTTTCCGTATAGGGCGTAGTAAGCCAGTTGGAAACTCATCTGGACAAATGCATCGGGAGAAAAACCCATCTTTTTGATCTTCTCCATGCCAAATGCATTGAAATCCAATGCAGCAAATTCATTCTGATGTATCAAATCCGATAATCTTGTCTCGGCAAAACGTAGACTTAGGGATAATGTGTTGGTCAAATTCCACTCCAATTTCCTCGGTGTGGTTACTACTTCACCAAAACTCTTTGGATCTCTTTCACTTGGATCTGGTGATACAGAGGACCATAATGAAGGAGAGTTGTTGTTTATGGTTTTGGCAAACCGAAGAATGGAATCCGTATATATATCTGAGGCAAATCGTAAGACTGTATGTCCATCCACTCCAGTATGTTCAAAATTGATACCAGCCTTGGCATTTTTGGTGATTATTATTTGTAATTTATCATACCATCTATTGGTGCATGTACCTATTTGAATCCCATCTTTTAAAGTGCTTGTACCACACAAGTAGTTTTTAGCCAAGCTTTTCAAATCATCAATTTCAACATCATCAAGACAAATGACAAATAAAGCCTTGTCAATAACGGTGATGATATCTCTATTGATTTCATCCTTATGAATTTCTTGTCTTAAGCCAGCCCATATACGTCTGTTCTCCGTGGTTAATACACCGAAGGATGATTTGGCAATGTCAGTATTGATTTTGTTTAATGAATCTTTCAATATATTTTTAAAATTCAACTTGAGGTCGGTCTCAGTTAATATCAATTCATTTTGGTCATCCAAGACATCAAACCAATAAAATTGAGACTTGGAAATAACTACAATGTGACGACTCTGTTGATCTGTTTGTAATTGACAACCAGTAAATGACGGAATTCTAGCACTACCAAACAACTTTGGATATTGGTCCATATCTAATGGTTTACCATTTTTCAACTTATCTGGAGGTAATTCATTCTTCCTTAGCAGCCTTACAAATTTCAAAGACGACAACGTCAATGAGGCCAGCCTTGTTACTTGATTACTATGCAAAGGTGTAGGATCATCTTCCAAGAGAATAAATGGATTCAAATTTAAAACCACTGGAGAATCGTAATTCAAATATGAATCGTACCAGAATTGTTCAATATATGAGTCTCTAGATTTGGCATATGATCTTAATTGTTCATCTAATTTTGGACCGGTAGTCTTGAGAAATTCCTCCACCAGTAATATTGTATTCAAATGTTCCTTTTCCGTTTGTAAAGGTTTCAAGACTTGTAAATACCTACTGCAAGTATCCACAAGACTTGGTATTGGTAGCTTCGGTAAGTCTTTCTGATATTGGAAAGTGGCCATTGTTGTAATGTATATTATGCTCAAATGATAATCAAAACTCGAGGGGTATCATATTCCATTCAACTATATATATATATATATATCTACCCTAGCTTGTTTAAATCATGCTATACAATCCCGTTGATCCATACTTAAATACTCATCTGAATCATGTTTTTTCCTTATCAAACAATTGCGCTATTATTTTTCCTTTGAACCTTTGTAATTAATTGATGACCCCTTTGCCGTTCACTTATTCAAAAGAGACTTGAACAACCTTTTAATGAGATTGGGTTTGGGCTGTTGTTGTTGTTGTCGTTCTTGTGAACTGTTTATATTATGTATCAGCACATGGACTATTTGATTGTGAAATTTTACTTCAACGTCAAAATCAGTATTTGGCTGAATTGCAATGTTGAAAACGGTACTGTGGCCAATTACTTGACGTGAAGACTCGTTGTTTGTCTCCGCCTGGTCAATATACAATTGTTGTAAGACATCACTGTTATCCCGTATCAATTGCTTTAAGAGTTTTCTCTTTTCTTTTGCAGTTTTGTCAATGTGTGGTGCAGAGGACCTTCGACGATCGGAATCTAATGAAGGCTGCTGTTCGGCTAATAAACTAGTCAAATGAGCTTCCTCCTTATAGTCATGATTATGCAATGGGTCTTTACATTCGAACATGATCACTTTGTCATCACTTGAGAAGTCTTTTTTCAAATCTTGCTCTATTTCATCCAAAGTGCTTTCAATCATTTCCTCAGTTATAGTGTTCAAACCAAACAATTGAGTAGGTTTCCTCATTTTCCTTCTGATAGTTTCAAAGTCTGAATCGTCAAAACCTTCAAAACCGTCGAAACCTTCAAACTCCATTGAATCATCTTTATCATCTTCGTCTTCCTCCTCCTCCTCCTCAATAGATGCAAATTCGTCATTTGTATTGTTCAGTTTCCAAACTCTAGTTGCCAAAGAGCTACCATAATCTGTCTCTGAATCACTCGATTCAACAATCTCCTCTTGTTGTTGGTAGTTAGCAAATTGATCATGTTGATCGTCTTCATTAGACAACTCCCGTTCCATCTAGTTTCAAACCTATGTGTATAAGTATGTATATATATATATATACATATACATATAAGAATGAAAGCGGATGGAACTGGGTATCCGCAACTATATAACCTCGTCCATGTCTAATATTGAATCAGTCTGATATATATGAATATATGATCTATCACTATTCATATATATTTACATATATGATCGTGTGCGTATCAATATCACCATATACGGTAATCGAATCAATTTTGTGCAATTTGTCATAATAAAAATTCATTAAGAACAAGAAGAAGAAGAAGAAAATCTGAGAAAGAAGAAATTTGTTATTACGATTAATAATTAATTCCGATAACTGAAAAATTGTATTATATCAGGATTTATCAGCACCAGGATATAATTATACCAACTACACAACCAACCAGAAAGAGAGCAAGCTTACAATAATGTCCTCGATTGTGGAAATAAAATCTCAAGAACAGTTTGCTGAACTTACAAGTGGAAATGATCCAAAGAAGTTGATCGCTTTGTATTTCAACACTCCATGGGCTTCTCCATGTATTCAGATGAACAAGGTCTATGCCACCTTGGCAGAGGCAAACCCCTCAACTTTATTTTTATCCATTAATGCTGAGAATCATCCTGAAATATCTGAATTATTTGATGTTAGTGCAGTACCTTTCTTTGTGTTAATCAAGAATGGAACCATCTTGAAAGAGTTATCAGGGGCCGACCCAAAAGAGTTCATCAGTGCATTGAACGAATTCTCTGAAGATGACTCAACCAAACAACAGACACCTACCAATAAAGACACCACCACCACAGCAACAACAGGCACAGAATCAAAGCCACAACAAGAACAAGATGGTCTTCAAGAAGAGTCCCCAGAACAATTGAATGAGAGGTTAAAGAAATTGACATCGGCTGCTCCAGTGATGTTGTTTATGAAAGGTACACCGGCTTCTCCACAATGTGGGTTTTCAAGACAATTGGTGGCAATTTTGAGAGAACACCAAGTGAGATTTGGATTCTTTGACATATTAAAAGATGACGCAGTTAGACAAGGTTTGAAAACTTTTAGTGATTGGCCTACATTCCCACAGTTATACATGAATGGAGAATTTCAAGGTGGGTTGGATATTATAAAAGAAAGCATCGAAGATGATCCGGAATTCTTTGCCAATGCTACTGCAGCTGCTTAAGCACCAATAAGATTTTCTTTTTCTGAAATATATACAACTGTTTAATATGTAACATTTACCAAACTTCATCACCAAAACTATCATCATCATCAAAATCTTCTATGAACTCATTACCAGGTTCGTGTAATCTTGGTTTTAATTTTGGAACATTAACTTCTTCATCATCCTCTATTGGATCATCATCAAATTCATCTTCTTCGTCACTGTAACCCTCTCCTTCATATTCATTCGTTAACACTCCTAAAAGCGTTTCTTCGATGGTTTTATAATTTTCAAATTCCTTTGTGAATGAATCATAGTCATTCTCAAAAACGATCTCCGCATCAGATAACACTCTATTGGTAAATGAACCACCCAATCTAGGAAATCTTGGTATCAGTGTTGATGGAATGTATTTCAAACCTTGCGTCTTTGATAATTTTGATCTAATCTTGGCTTCGTTTCTTCTCGAATTAATAATGGATGCTTCGAAGAATCCGTCTATCATCATGGCATCGTTATTTGATAACAATGTAGGAATTGGTCCATAATCACTAACGTTGATGTTTTCCAAAACGGTCAACCTGTTGAATTTCCAGAATTGATAACTCTTGATATCTGATTCTATTGCCCTCACGCGACGTATGTACTTATAATGTCTAGAAAAATTCAGCTTCTTATTCTTGTATCTATTGTAATTGGATCCTTTATCAACGTTGAACGAGCCATTGTTGATTTTCGAGTCAATATTTCTCATACTATATCTTGTAGATCTAACAGCAACGTTAGATCCCAATTCGTATAGACCATTAGTGTTCAAGACATCACTTATACTTAAATTATCGATCAAATTGTCCAACTCTTGGCATATAGGGAAGTTTGAAGTGTTCAACATTGCATAATTCTCTAACAAATTCAAATTGAAAAAAGATGACTTGTTTGAATAATTACTCAAGACATTTGCAATGGTTATTTGATCAATTTTTCCCGTATCCAATTCTTCAGTCTCTAGATTGTTTGATTTCCGATAATTCATAATCTCAATGTCTTCATGAGATGTACCGTATATGATTTTACCAATGGCATTGAACAAGTTCAAATTACTCTCCTTGCCAAAGCTTAAGAAATCATCGTTTTCACCTTGCTTGAATTTGAGATAATATCTTGCCCAAAACTCGAGACAGTTTATAGATGACCTTATATCCCCAGTTTGGCAAAGATTACCCAACTTTTGATCAATTGCAGCTTTGGGAATCTTACTTAATAGTTCCTTTTCACTAGTGATGATGTGTGTTAACAGTTTTTTCAAATAAGTCTTGGCAATGGGATTAACTTTTATCCTTTGTAAATTGTCATTTTTCAACAAGCTCAGTCCTATTATCGTCTCTGCCACAAAATTGTTTTGAATGTTGTATGACATCTCACTATTTCCAAAATCGTCATTGAACTCGTTTTCACTGATACAGAAAACTAATGGAGGCAACTTGTGAGGTATCGATATCCATTCTTGTAGGGCTTTTTGAAATCTCAATTTGGTCTCTAGATGGAACACATTGGGTAAATCCTCCACTAAAACCACCTTGGAGTTCCTCCCAGTTAGCATTTTGCACTCGTTCAAGAAGTTTGGAAACTGATCTACTGATGAACTGATTGCATTTATGTATTCCACAATGTTCTCTGAACGATAAACGTTGTAATTCTCAGTATATTCATCATCACTCGACTCAATAGTAGGCGAATTAATAGTGAGAGACAATTTCTCGTCCTTAGGTTTGTCAAGAATCTCATCACTCAAGATTTCCACTGCCGTGCTCTTACCTGAACCTGCGGGCCCTGTCAACAATAAAATCTTTACATGTGAATCACCATTAATCATACCTCGGAGTGCACCTTCTATCTCTTTCAACTTCTTCGGGTGCATGGCAAGATCATTGACATTGGAAGGAGAGTACTTATCTACCCAGGACTTGTCGCTGTTGTTGCCAGACACAAGTTTGTGATCAATTACAACCTCAGAGTTTGACCGTGAAAGGATTCTTTTAGACAAAGAAGAAATTGATATTGTGTCATCTATTGAATTCGGCTTTCTTCGCTTTATGGCAATCCCAGCCTCCTCTTCATCTTCGGAAGATACCAAATACGGCTCTTCTCTTGTTTGTGATACTTGTTGTTGTTGTGATTTAGAAACTTTGGGCACTTCGATAATACTACTGTTAGTATTATCAATTTCTTCCTCTACCGACTCATCTTCGTTATTCCTATAGTACTCATTACTGGCTGGTCGCACGCTTCTAGTAACCAGCATATTAATGAGATGATAGGCATCAGGTATCTATAAACTTCACTGGGTCTTTGGAATCAACTTGACACTTTAAGTGAATTTTTGCGTGTATCAAATCTCAAACAGTAACAGCGTTAAAAACGAAAAAAGTGAAGTGATTTATTTTGCAATTAATGTGCTACTACTATATTACTGCTATTCATTGGACTACTTATATATGCTCCATTGTTGTCAGTATACTGATTACACTTGAATTACTTGGAACTAAGCGGTTTAATCACTAGAGTTATATGCGAAGTTAAAGCTTCAACTTGCTATGCTTCACAAGTCCATAATGTCACATAGTCACATCTCATCCCCGTCTATTCCAACATCGGATACTTCACAAACAGCAACTACTGCGGTACCCGATGTCGACCACTCGCCAGATGACGGCACATATCCTGCGTCTTGTGACTCGGATGTACCGCCTTTGAAAAGAAAATATCACTTGTTGGACATTACACCAGATCATGTGGAGAATGGGATCCCAGTTTTTAAACCAACATGGGATGAGTTCAAGGATTTCTATGTTTTCCAAAAATCAATCAACAAGTATGGGATGGAATCTGGGATTGTGAAAGTGATTCCACCGAAGGAATGGATAGACAGTGAAATGCCTGCGAAATATTCAGAAGACACTTTATCTAATGTTCAGTTCAAATCTCCAATAACACAAGAATTCACTAATCATGAGAACTGCTATTCCATAAATAACATTGAAAAGAAGAAGACGTTTAATTTGCTCCAATGGAAAAGATTGAGCTATCAACAGAATTACCTTATACCCGCACTAAAAGGTGAGAAGGATCCATCTTACCACAAACCGACAGCTGATGACGTAAGGAGGTTTAATTATGTCAAGGGGAACTCAAGCGTTGTTTCCGAGGAGGCAATCAAGGGCTTCAACTATAATATTGACACCTCGATATATACCAAACAGAGATGTGAATATTTGGAGAACCAATACTGGAAAACAATTTCTTTATCTACCCCTTTATATGGAGCTGACTCATTGGGTTCATTGTTCAGAGAAGATCAAAGTATTTGGAACGTGGCGAAATTGCCAAACTTGTTAGATTGGCTTCCAGAAAAATTGCCAGGGGTTAATGATGCATATCTTTATGGTGGATTATGGAAAGCTTCCTTCAGTTGGCATTTGGAAGATCAAGATTTGTACTCTATAAACTATTTGCACTTTGGGGCTCCAAAACAATGGTATTCTATCCCTCAAAAGGATCATATGAAGTTTTATCATTTGATGTCAAACATATTTCGGGATGACTATGAAAGTTGCTCCGAGTTTTTGCGTCACAAGACATTTCTTGCATCACCGCTGTACCTAAGAAAAAGAGGAATCGAAGTTAATAAGATTACACATTACGAAAAGGAATTCATCATCACGTATCCTTATGGCTACCATTCTGGATTCAATTATGGCTATAATTTAGCTGAATCCGTCAATTTTGCCCTCGATGACTGGATCGATATTGGTCTTGCTTCCAAAAGATGTATGTGTATCGAAGACAGTGTTGGTATTAACGTCGAGAAATTGGTGAAAAGATTGAATGGAGATTTCACTGAGACTGAAGATGAAGTATCCAGTGCCGACGAAGAAGAGGAGTTACATATTGAAGAGGTTAATGAAACAAGGCCACAGAGGAAGCAATTGAAACCAAAGTTTCAACAATGCATATTATGTCCTAATACTTTTGCGAAAAAATTTACTGGATCTCACAAGTTTGAATTGCTTGATGTTGTTGATTGTGAGCATTATGGTAAGGGCTTGAAGTATAACAGGTTTTGGAAATGCCACAGGATTTGTGCTGAACTAACACCAGAATTGCAAATCTTCAAAAGGAGCAGTTGGCTTTCTCAACAAGTTGTTGAAGTTGACTCTTCATTAACCCCTGAACTAATAGTTGTCTCCACATCGAATGACAACACCTCGCAAGATGATTTTACTATAAAAAATGATCAGTCGGTGATTCCAATTTCCTCGTCAGAATCGATTGAATCAAAAGATAATGATAACGGTGATGTTGTTGTTGGGTATGGAGATATACCTAATGCTAGAAAAAATTTGAAATGTATGCTTTGTTCTACGACTGAATTTCCTGATCTTCGGTTTAAAGGCGTATGCTTCCAATGCTCTTATGGTAAATGTACAAGAGCATACCATGCTACATGTGGTTTGAATGCTGGAGTTTTGCTCACTAAAGATGAAAATGGCGTTTTAACTGGTTTATGTCGCTATCATAGACCTTTGACAGTGTCTCCTGAGTACTCTAAGGCGTATTTGGAGAATATAAAAATTGGTGACTTGATACAATTCAAAATTTCAATGGAGTATTATGCCGGTCATATTATTTCCAACAACACAACAGAAGGTTCAGTGAATCTTTCTCTATACAACACGAATACTTTCAAAACAGAAAATCTTGAAGTTTCATATAGTTGCATTTTAGTGCCCTCTGATGATAGTGGTAAGATCTCATTAGAAGATAGTGCGTCAAGTGCTGCTCGCCGTGCACTTGAGAAACGCCAGAGACGCGAGCAAAGAGAGAAAGAGAGGCAAGCTTTAAGGGAAGAAAGACTTCGATTGAAAGAGGAAAGAAGGCTAGAACGTCTCAGGCTCAAAGAGAATAGAAAATTGGTGGCACTGTCAACTCCAAAGGAACCTTTCAAATATCACGTAGTTAGTGATTATGAATTGAGCTCCTACTCGTCAGATGATTATTCCTATAAGTCAAAGATTATACATATGGGAACGCTATACAACAATCAAGATGCAAAAAATTATGTAGAGATGATCAAGCCTACTTTTGTGGATGAACGACCAAAAAGAAATGTTTCAAGTGAAATATGGTTTTATATGCCAGATGCATCGTCAGAGCAAACTGCACGATATAGAAACGATATGTCACTCACTGTTCCTAATGATGCTGAATATCATAAAATTTTACATAAAAAGGAGGTTGAGAAAGTGAGACTGATAAAAAGGATACAGAGGCAGAAGAGAAAGCTCGAAGAACTGAATGGGATTGTAAATGAAACCGCTGTCAAGGTTCCAAGGGAAAATCTTATGGAGTTCTCTAACGTTTATACAAATGAACAAGGTCCTCAATTGAGTATCAACCAACATTACAACGGCCTGTCTCCCTTTGCTTCTACAAATCATGAAATACATCCAGCATTTAGAATGATTCCTAATTTCAAAAATTACGATCCGGTGTCTTCACAGTCGTCGCCACATTTTTTTTCAATCTCTTCCAATAATGGTGACTCTTCTGGGGTTTAATGTGGTGTTTTAAAAAAAAAAAATTTACTTGCTTTTATAATTATGTATTTTTATACGACAGATACGAAACTCATCTAACTCATCACGTAAAATTTTCTTACATTAGTTGCTGTAGCCATCTATCATAGTCAAGATATTCTTCAATGCTGTTGATTTATCATAATCTGCAATGCCTTGATTCAATTTGTTTTCATTTTTCAAAATCCATGAAAAATCACTTTGCAAACCCAATGGGATCAACAATTTTTCATTCTCCAACTTGTTGATCTCACTGTTTTTCAATTTGGAAGTATGTTCCAAATTCTTAGCAGCTAATTCTGCATTATCCACAATAGAGTTTTCGATACCGCACATCGCCGCAACATGCATACCGAATGAACCAGATGATGCTCCTTCTTCCAACTTGTATAAGAAAGTTATATTCCTGGAGTCAGACTCTACCAAAATTGCCATTCTTTGGGCTTTGATCTGTGGATGTGTCTTGAAAGAAAGTCCCAACGTACTGTAGTGGGTTGCGAAAAATCCAATTGATTGAACATGAGTAGCAATATGGTGTAATACCGCTTCTGCAATAGCGAATCCATCTGAAGAGGAACCACCACGTCCCAATTCATCCAAAATAATCAATGATTTTGGTGTGGCATTCTCCAACATTCTCTTAGTTTCCGACAATTCAACGAAAAATGTCGATTTTCCTTGCATGATGTTGTCGTTTGCACCCAATCTTGTCATGATTCTATCAATTGGTGTGAGTTTAGCGGTTTCACATGGCACATAACAACCGATTTGTGCCATGATAACGGCAATACACGTCATTCTAAGCAATGTGGATTTACCTGCAGCATTAGCACCTGTCAATAATGCCAAATTTGGATCTTTGAAATCTCCACCAAGTTTGACATCGTTTGGAATGAAATCCTTAGCAGCGGAGGCCCCACCTTGAGTGAAACATGGATGTCTCAATTCTTTGAAATCAATCATGGCTTTACCTCCATTTTCGACAAATTGTGGTCTGCAAGAGGGAGTTCCAAGAGATTCTGAAGCTTTGGCTAATGATACTAAGCAATCAATACCAGCAACACAGTTAACAGCTTTGGACCATGTCTTGGAATCAAGATCGAATTTGGCATACAATCTCACTTGTAATTGTTCCGTTAAAATTTTATGAAGTTCCCTCAGTTCCATCAATTGATCAACAATCACCTTTACGGCTGGTGGCCAGTATCTTTTCAATTTATTGGTTGCACCCATTTGAATCCAATTTGATGGAATTTTCTTCTCCAATGATTTTGGACATTCGACCAAAAAAATTTCCTTCCCACTGTCCTTGTAGCACATCTCTTGACATTTGTATTCCCTTCTATATTGTTTTAATAAATCATTCAACTGCAGTTCCAACCCAGTCACTTTGTCATTACTATCATCAAACTCGGTTTCAACGCCCCTGGTAGGGATAAGTAAATCATTGTGTGCAGCTTCCATTCTATCAAATGCATCGGACCATTTATTGACGCATGAAAGAAGCCTTGGAGGGAACTTTGAAAATATTTTCCCCAATGACCCCCCCAATTTTTCAAAAGTTTCACCATAGTTCTCCCTCATTATTTTGATCAACAGTGCAATTTCTTCAAACCCATCTATAACTCTAACAAAATCTTTTATCTTTAAATATCCGGAGTGTACTCTAGATAATAATCTTTCCAAGTCAGGCAATTTCGATAGTTTCGATTCAATGATATATCTGAGATCACCATCATTGAGTAAAAGATCAACAGAGTCTAACCTTGCCTCAATCATATCTCTATCGCAAAGTGGATGTATGACCCATGACCTGAATAATCGTTTGCCAAATGGTGTAATACCTCTATTTAAAATTTTGAAAAGTGTTGCTTTGTCCGACCCGTCGAATGAATTACCAAATATTTCCAAATTTTGCAAAGTTACCCCATCTAAAACCAATGAAGATGTGCTTTTTATGAAATCATATTTGCTTATTTTACCCATTGACAAGATCGACTTGTCCAATTTTAAAGAACGCAAGTAATAAAACAAAGCTCCAAATGCACTGAATCCAATGTGATGATTCTCATGAAATTCAACCAATGACTTTGGATACTTTGATAAGTCATCCAAGTTTTCTGCTGGGTAAAATTTCAGCCTAGTCAAATTTTCAAAAGTCGTATCATAATCCCAAAATTCTTCACCGGTTTTCAAATAGTTCCAAATACAACCAGGGGAGGAGTTGAATTTTAAAAGTTTCAAGGCTAAAGGAGATATTTGATTTCTTTCAACTATAATCTCCTTTGGTTTGATCTGTGCCAAAGCTGTTTCCAATTTGGTGCATTCAGAATCATCTTCGAATTCGATTAATTTGACAGATCCTGTAGCGGTATCTACAAAAGAAATTCCAAAAATCTTAAAACCGTCATCATTAGAAATTTCCTTCAATGCCAAACAATAAGTTGCCATGTCATCTGTCAACATATTTTCATCTGTTAACGTTCCCACAGTTAAGACAGCCTCCAATTCTCTATGAACAACTGCATCTTTTTTCCCAGTTTTGTTTGATTTATCTCTTATTGACTTGGCCAACATACTTTCCTTTTGATCCACTTTGGCCACTTTAAAACCTTTTGCGATAAACGACGAAGCCCAGTAATCAAATGACATTTCTGGAACACCGGCCAATCTCATATTTGCTCTTCCTCCACCAGCTAATTTAAGATCAAAGAGATTGTGAGCTAAGTCAGCATCCTTCTCGTACAATTCATAAAATTTACCTTTTTTGAAAAATACAATACAGTCCCACATCTTTGATTTTATTTCCCAATATTGCTTTTCAAAAGAAGTGAACTTGCTCCAAGCTGAAGAAGGTATGTAAAGCGTCCTTGGATCATAATTAGGGTCATCTTCTAATCTTTGTTCAGCATCTTTGACAGTGACAAGCCATTGATATCTCTCTTCATTTTCTTTAGCGAAATTTTTCTTTGCTGGTGTAGACTTTGCAGACGACATTTTCTTTGGAGTAACTGCTGAAGGTGTAGAGACAACAGAACTAGAACCAAATCTATCTGAGAGGTTGAAACTTGAGTTGTTGATGTCTCGTTCCTTTTTGACCGGTGTCTTTTTCAGCGGAATGTCAGCGAGGTTGAGGTCGTCGTCATCATCATCATCTTCTTGATTTTGCTCAATCAGCTCAGCTTCATCCTCTGGTATCGTTTCATGAGCCAAATCATCATCATCATCTTCGATTTCACTTTCATGGTCTGGAACGATGAAGTCATCATCATCGTCCTCATCAACTTCTATTTTCTTTCTCCTCTTGAAGGGAATCTCATCCTCATCGTCATCTGACTCCACATAACTTACCTTCTTCCTCACAGTTCCCCTACGACTAGGTGCTACAACAACAGGCATGTCTTCTTCTTCATCCTCCTTCTCCCCCGCGTCATCAAAAGGAGCCCTAGTAGGAGAAGATGGAATATTTTGCTTGTTAACCCCTAAAGGCTTTTTGTCATCTGGTTTGGATTGAACGCTTGCGTTCAGTGAAGGATCTTGGTTTTCTTTAAACAGCTCGTGATTCTCATCTATACTTGTGAATGAATCGTTCAGTGTCTGAGCACTCTTCTCCTTCAACGGTGATGAGAACTCTTTGCTCGCGCCATCCTTTATAGGCGAAGAGGATGATTTAGTAGGAGAGCTTTTCTTGAAAAACGATAACAACGAAGACTGCTTCAATTTGGTATTACTCGAAACAGCTTCTTTTTTCACTTTTTTCACAGGTGTCAGCTTCACGGCCATAATTTGAGCTTGATAATAGACAATGAGTTTTTAGCTTGCCAAAATGACACTTGTAGTTGAATATACAAATTGAATTGCAGCAATACACGATTTGAGTTTCAAACAAAATAACAAAAAAAAAAAAAAAAAAAAAAAAAAAAAAAAAAAAAAAAAAAAAATCAAAATAACGCGTAAAGTTAACAGATGGATAAGAATTCACCATTAGTTGATATCAACTGCAAACATGCTGCGCTACCACCACCAATAACTATGTGGCACATCTTAGAATAATTTGCTGATGATTTTTATTGCACTTGATCTCTTATTGAGTTACAAATCGACCAAATCCAGTAATTACTGAAAGAGGAATGCAAAAAAGTCTGGATCTTTGCGCAAAATAGCCGAAGGTGTGTTTCCAGCTGCCGGTGATGATAGTGAAAAGATAAGCAAGAAACAGTTCGAGGAAATTACTATAGACGAGACTCAATCAGATAATTAGGAGAAGATGTCGCACAACGAATCTGAGCCACTACGCCCTACGTTGTCGCCTTCCATGATCAATGATCCAACTACTGCTTCAGCAGGTATTGTTGCCAATGAGGTGTTGCATGACCAGTTGAGTTTGAAAAGTGGTGAAGAAAACTATGGCACTTTTATTGATGATGAATTGGATGATTCAACGGATGATGTCAACAACGGTTATGCTGTCTCGGACAAGGAATTGTTCGTGATAGTCTTATCTCTTGTTATGGGTGTATTTCTTTCCTCTTTGGATGGAACTGTCGTGACCACGTTATTATCAACCATTTCATCAGATTTGAATGCCTTACCAAGAATCAGTTGGATTGCCACTGCTTATTTGCTTTCTTGTTCTGCATTTCAACCATTGTTTGGTAAGCTAAGTGACATTTTCGGAAGGAAGCTGTTATTAGTGATGTGTGATCTCGCATTCATGGTTGGGTGTATAATTTGTGGAATGTCGAACTCCTTGGGACCCTTGGTATTTGGTAGATTTGTCTCTGGAATAGGAGGTGGTGGTATGACATCATTACTGACTATTGCGATGTCGGATTTGGTGCCACTTAGAGACAGAGGTTTGTACCAGGGAATAACAAATTGTTTTTTCTCCTTGGGTACCATGTCGGGTGGATACCTTGGTGGGGTGATTGCTGATAGATATGGGTGGAGAATGGTTTTCTTGCTACAAGCTCCTTTAACTTTGATCTCTGTGGTGTTGTTGTTGGTTTATTTCAAATTGCCAGAAGGTTCACAAGGCTTAGGAGCTCAAGGAACTGATATTTGGGGAAAGTTGAAAACAGTTGATGTCTTGGGAAGTACATTGATGGTTACGTCTTTAGCTGGAATTATGTTAGCATCATCCTTAGGTGGAAGAGATATTGCTTATGATAGCCCTAGTTTTATCATATTGATAGTTGTTTCATTCATTTTATTGTTTGCCTTTGCATATGTGGAAATGTATGTTGCAGAACAACCAACTATCCCAGTGAGATTATTAGGCAATAGAACTGTCTTGGCATCGTCCCTTGCCAACTGGTTCTTCAGTATATCAGTGTTTGCCTACGCATATTATATCCCCATGTATTTCACATCGGTTTTAAATTTAACCGCTTCACAGACAGTATTGAGAATGGTACCAAATTGTCTTGGTGTTATCGGTAGTTTAGGTTCTGGTTATTACATGAAAAAAACTGGGAAATATTTGAAATTCCACATGATTGTTGGATTGATTTCAGTGTTTGGTGTTTTAAAAATTTGTTTTATGAACGACTCGATTGGTACTTTCACTCAATTCACAATCACTTTTGTACCTGGTATTGGATTTTCATCCATCTTAACTATCACCCTTTTAGCATTGATATCTGCCGTCGACCCCGAATATCAGGCTTCCACCACTTCAATTCAATACGCTTTCAGATCAACAGGTTCCACATTGGGAGTATCACTTGGATCTTCAATTTTCCAAAAATATTTGCTCAATTACCTCACAAAAAGAGTAACTGAAGCAGGTGTTTTGAATGGCATAGAGGGCAATGTTGTGGATGATGTTATAGATAAAGCTTTACATAATGCTGAGTATTTGAATTTTGGTGCGCCTGAATGGAGTATAACAGCTGTGAAGTACAGTTACGATATCGCATGTCACGCTGTCTTTTGGCTTAGTTTCACTTTCATCGTCTTAGGATACCTCAGCGGTTGCTTCATGAGAGAAAACAAGTTGCACTCTACAATGAACAGAACCTGATTTTCACCTTTATAGAAGAATAGATATATGGACATATAACACCAATTAATATCTTAGATGAAGGACCCTTATTTTTTTTCCTCGTATTATAAAGAATTTGCTCATTACTCTTTGAGCACTTTATTTGAGTCTATACAAATTACGAGCAAATATTACCGAGAATTAACTCAAAAATCTTCGAGGAACAGCGGGCAGCAGCAGCTACATCCTCTCGACGAACACCCTGTCGAGGATGTTGATTATGTTCGAAATTATGTTGTTATATAAAGAGGCTTTATGCTTCAACAAACTGCAAGAATTCTTGAAAAAGGACCAAACCTCGAGAATAAGGAAAATGTTACTTCTATCCATCTTTGCATCTATTGCCGCCCTTCTGCAACCATCACTTTGCCATTTCCGGGTTCCATTCCCAGGAGAGAGAAATGCGACCAATTGGGATACACAGACAGAAGGTCCATGCGGTGGTTCCAACCAAATTGTAACCCCCAGATTTCCTTGGAATCCTAAAGGCTCTCCATTGGAAGTGAGTTTACATCACTCTATCAACGTTGGAGCGATATACTATTGTCCAGGGATTAGTTGTAATGACTTTGATGATTTCAACGTTACATTATTTGAGACATGGGATGTTGTCGGTAGCGGGAACTATTGCATGGAGGCAATTGATATTCCTTACAAAGTTG
>JAJLSN010000021.1:0-45375 GCA_030567655.1 Nakazawaea ernobii
GTCCATGGTGTAGTAGTTGTAAAAACACTATTGGAAGTGCTGTATGTCACCGTATCAATGCTGCTAAATGTTGAAGTAGTAACGCTGGATGGAGGCACAACTGGTGTTTCAACAATGACAGTAACTCCACTTGAACCAGTAACAGTGGTGGTGGATACTACAGATCCAGTCCATGGTGTAGTAGTTGTAAAAACACTGTTGGAAGTGCTGTATGTCACCGTATCAATGCTGCTAAATGTTGAAGTAACAACGCTAGATGAAGTAATATCGCTAGATGAAGTAATATCGCTAGATGTATAGCTCGATGAAGGTACAACTGGGGTCTCAACAATAACAGTAATTCCGCTTGAACCAGTAACAGTGGTGGTGGATACGACAGATCCAGTCCATGGTGTAGTGGTTGTAAAAACACTGTTGGAAGTGCTGTATGTCACCGTATCAATGCTGCTAAACGTTGAAGTAACAACGCTAGATGATATAATATCACTAGATGAAGTAATGGTACTAGATGCAGAGCTCGATGAAGGTACCACTGGTGTTTCGACAATAACAGTAACTCCACTTGAACCACTAACAGTGGTGGTGGATACGACAGATCCAGTCCATGGTGTAGTAGTTGTGACAGTTGAGATAGTAGTGACAGGAGTTTCAACGATAACAGTGACAGTTCCCTTTGTATTTGTTGCGGTAGTAGTGCTTACTCCAGTTCCTGTCCATGGTGTAGTGACTGTAGTGGTGGAAAAAGTTGTTGATACAGTTTTAGTGGCACATTCTCCACCTTCATCAGTGTTAGGGAATTGATAAATATAGCTATCCCAGTCATTTATTGTTGTACCATCAGGTGTTGTAACTGTGAAGTCGAGTCTAGCAAAACTGACACCATTAGCATAAACTATTCTCATAGGGTAGTAGTATCCCTCCTCGAGATAAATACTGGCTGACATTGAGGTATACAGTTCTTGTAGATATGCCTTTGTCGTAAAAAGTAAATAATCTGTCGAAGCATCAGTCACATTGTAAGAGTCTGTATCACAACATTCAAATGCAGCTGAATCTCCAAAGAAAACCATAACTGAATCGTCAGCTAGTATTGAATTGAAAGTGTATAAACCACTCTCTGCTGCTTTGAAATAACCAGTCAATTCGACTAAAAAGTTGGTAACAGTGACTCTTTGACCATAGACCCTTCCATATGTCTCTCGGTATTGTAAGTTGTTACTAGTTAGGGAAAAATCTGGATTTGATACACCTGTAGTGGTAGCAGTGATGGTTCCAGACCTGTAACCATATGCCATATAAGAAGCCTCATAGTATGTTACATGATCATCATAAGCGTAGTTGTAGAAAACAGCTTTGAAACCCTGAGAAGTACTTGAAGACGAAACCGAGCAAGCGTAACTGTGGTCTGAAACACTGCCACTGCCACTTCCTGTATCATCACCTCTGGCAAAATGGGTCTGTGTTAACAAGATCAAAACTGATAGCAATAATTGGGCTACGTAGTTTCTCATTTTCAATTGATATTCTCAATGCTAGTGCTAATGGTGAGGTATTAAGTGGGACTCCAGCATCTTATATATTCAGTAAGGTTTGAAGAACCAACCAAAATTGAATATGAAACCATAGTGCCATACGTTGAAAACCATTTCTTGCTGTGCTGAAAAATTTAGGTTTTAAGCTATCACACCTTCAATGCATCAATTAGGCCAAAGCCTGTATAACAGTATTTTGTTTAGTGACTCTTTTAGTTAAGCGATGTACATATTGTTTCTTCCAGAGCCTTTTAAGTTGAGGCAATTGAACATTTTGCTAGTTCTACTTTTAAAAATCGGAAAAAAAGCACAAAAAAAAAAAATTTCATCTGCATCGAAATGATTATTGTCTTCTCTTGCCGTGTTCACCGCTGCAGGTTTCACATATGTTGATTTTGATTCTCCGAGACCTATTTGAGATACAACCATAAAAGATCAGATACAAGATTCGCCTCTGATTCTCACGCCGAACAAAATGCTGACTGATGCAAAGTTTTTTTCGAAGAACTAGGTTAGCTAGACCTTCTACTTGCGAACCTCAGTGATTCGTTTTGAATTTATCTGGACGCAAGTATGTAATATCGATAATGTCTTTTTTTAATAAGGGAAGAATATGTGTCTTCGAATTTTAGGAGCCCACACATCATTGGAGATATTGAAAAACAAACTGAAAAATTCCAGTTCATGCTACATTTGGCGCTGGTCAAAAAAGAGTTGCCGTGTGCTCAATAAGCCGTGTATGATTATGATGCTTCATTTAGAGTGTTGCTTATATATACCACAGGCAAACTTCATTAAATATCTTTGCACCCTCGACGAGTGCTATGGTCGCATAGCGCATATGCGTCTTTGAGATTTCCTTTTTGGTCGTCTGATTGTTCCAAGTCAATAGGGATTCGCAGTATCTTCAAACTTTCACATGTTATTGTTCTTCCACTTTTAAAGCATTGCCGCCATGGAGTAAAAGTTTTAAGGTCTTGAGATTCTATTGTAGTACTAAAATGAAAGAGCTTTTAGCTGTAGACAGAATGCAGTAGACGCCCGCGTTTTATTGATTATTTAAAAAATTTTTTTTTTTTTTTTAGAAAAAGTTGCATTAAGCTTTCTTTAGTGAAAGAGCAAGATTGGAAAGGGAGGTTCTTGTTCTCATAGCTTCTAAGGATGTCTTATTGAACTATTCTTGCAGTAAAATAAAGTCTCATGATTTTTCCGCACACTCTCTTTTTTTTTTGTAGTACCGTGCTGGATAAGTTACTCTTTATGCATTCTATAGAAGAGGATGAAGCCGTAGTTAGGTGAGAATTTGGTAAAAAAAAACTGTATTATGAGGTTGATATCGCTTTAAAGATTCGAAAAAAGGAGCCTCATGGTTGCCAATGACATGTGATATTTAATTAAACTCTTTCAGAAAGAACTGTGTAGATGTTTCTGGGTAGACTATTTTAAGAGTCACAATCTTTTCAAAATAAGATTATGGTCATAGAGCTGGCACAAATCTGTCTCTGCTACAAAATAGCTACGTATAAGTATCAGGAAGTGGCTTAAGAAATGTTTTGCGTAACAAATTCTCGTTATTCAGCATCGAAGGAGAATTTGACTTATCTGTCACATAGTCTGAATTGATGGATATAATATCGTGAACTTCAGTTTTCTTTATAGGATAGAAATACAACACTGAATTTACATTGAATCAAAATTACAAATTTGCTGAGAAGCCTCAGTGAATATATTGCTATGGAAAATAATCCTGTCTTGTCGAACCCTTTGGCAAACCATTTTAAATACTCTTTTCCGGTACGAATATGAATAATATTGTACATGTTTGGTAGTCAATGTAGATGGTCTAACAATAGCACGAACTAATTATGCACAAATTTTCCCAGTGATTCTACTGTTCATCACGATACTCTTGACTGGAAGACGCCAGCTTCAAACTTTGAATAAAAATATAAACGGTTGTTATATTTAATGGAATTTGAGGTATATATCTTCAAGTAAAACTGTGTGGTTTATGAACGTATAATCTCAAAATAACTATCTTGCAAAGGAAGAGGAACACAACCGTTCACTAACATTCACCATGAAGATGATTATAGCTAGTCATTTGATTGTGAACTTTGTGGCTGGTGCCAAGACTTGAACGAAAATTCCGAAAGCTGTGTTCAAGCAACGAAGCTGAAAAAAAAATCGTAAGTTTTGAGCCTGATACAAATATAGATATCGACCTAGGGTATAACTTCGTAGGTGTTGTATCACCATAGGGGTATCGAGTGGTGAACCTTACTGTTTTAAAGAATTTAGTCTTTTATGACTGTTCGGAGATCAGTGATCTTCATTCAATGAAATCTTGTTTTCTTCCTCCATCCCTTGCCCCTACCAATTTTTTAATTTGTGAAGTACTGTCAGCAAAAAATTCTTTTGAATATGATGAGAGTAACAATGGAGCAACTGGAGATGAACCAGAACCTTGACCCTATATAATAACATTTCCTCAATTTCCACCACATTCAGCAGTCCATTCTATGCCTTTCAAATGATCTTTCATAACTATAGTAGCACCTTATTGTCCAACGTCATCTGAGTGAAGAACGATAATCAACAGCAATCATTGGCTTTCCCATCTCAACAATGTTGTGTTTCAACCATATAGCTCAAGTTCTATGTACTTACGAACACAACACTGAGTTCACCACTATGGATCAAAATTTACAACCGGCAAGTCAGAGGCTTGGCTGGACTCAAAGTTAGACAATCTTTTGGCTCTGGCAAGTCTTTATCTTCAAATAATCTCAAGCTAATACACAGATCACGCTGTTCAACAGTATAAAACTCGTAGACTCCGACGGTATTAAGCCAAAGAGTACCGCCATTTCTTTTGAATGGTTTTTTTTGCATTTCCGAATTTTCACAGGAATAACGTTAACGCTGATTTTGGGATGATGCGATACTCTGCTGGCTATCTGCAATGGAAGTAGATCAGAAACAAATGCATAATCTTTAATCAAGTTAGAAACTGAGTCTATGATGTTGACTGAAGTAGCAGCATTCACTGAAATTGCTCTCTAGATACCTCGCAGCTGATGGTCCTTTGCTTTTTCAATTCAATTTGTATTTAACAAAGATTGCCTGCAAAAATTCTTTGATTGGGAAAGCCAAATTTTTGAGTAACACCGATATTCTCACAGATATTTACTATTCTTTGAAATTGGAAAAATCTTTTTGATAAAAGGTTGGTTTCCTGCATTTTTGAAGTTCAAGAATAGCAGTTGCCGCTCATTTTTATACCATAACGTTCATGTTACTCTGAACGGAATCATATCGTCGCAATATATTGATTTTCAACACACGGAACAACGGCTTGTGCCATTTTATTCAGAATCATCATCGCCCTGAGCATCTTTCACCATGCCGTGAGTATTTCGCCATGAACAAACTGTGCTAAGGCGCTTAGCAGCTCTACTTTAAACTGTAATCATACATGCGTATCTTAGAGTTGAGTATTAATAAGAAGCCAATGTCGAATAATGAGTGACCAGCATCAAAGTTACAAATTTCTTCCAGTACCCACAATACCTGTTACCCCATTGGTATCCATCGATAGTAATTACTTTTAAGTGATATACTCAAATAACAGACTCCTATTTTAAATCAAACAACAACCCTTCTTTTTTTTTTCAAAAAGATTCTTTTATCGCAAACAAAAAACACAA
Source organism: Nakazawaea ernobii (assembly GCA_030567655.1). NCBI lineage: Eukaryota > Fungi > Ascomycota > Pichiomycetes > Alaninales > Pachysolenaceae > Nakazawaea > Nakazawaea ernobii. The sequence goes on from JAJLSN010000021.1 coordinate 5,243, forward strand.
GCACATGAAGACTTAACATCCTCCTCTTGGACTTTTTCAATTCCATGCTCATCAATTGGATCTCCAATTCCGTGTAATATATCCCTTAACAATAAACCCTCATTTTCTTGTTGAGCCGCGGTTTGATCTTCTTGAACTATAGTTCGAACCTTTTGATTTATGATTTGATCCTTTTGAACCATACTTCGTTCTTTACTTGTAATGGCAGTATTCAACAATCTGACTTGCTCTGTCAGCTGCAGAATTTGATCATCTGTCGCTTTCGAATCAAGCTTTTTTTGCTCGATTTCAACCTGCGATTATGTTACTATTATTGTTTCATATTTCTAGTTTTGTTCCGAAAGGGTCAACTAAGATTCCATTCGAATAGTGGGGAGTTCTTACAAGAAAGCTTCTGCTATGGAGTCTGTTTTGATTGGAGATAACGATTGAGTTACGTAACAATAATAACGTGTTTACTATAAAGTATATAATCTTCAAAGAATTAAGTTTATATGATATATATGTTATTAACCAATCAAAAATTGTAAACAACAAAAAAAAGTAGACAACACAAAATCAACACTAAATATCAATGCAGTGAAATTAACTTGATTGTAAGAACTTTAGATGTTTACTATGATTTCATATTAGTGTCAGCACCCAGAAGTTAAATGACGTTGCAGTCATGTTCCCTCTAGTGGATATCACTCAAATTTCCCAGTACTTCTGTGATTTGTGGGTAGCCACAATACATTAAAGGATCTACACTCCACTATACAGGCTTATCAAATCTAGTACTGACTCTTTGTAGGGGAAAAGCAACTTTTCAAAAGGGATTTCTTGCAAACAGTTCTTTTGGTTTGGGTGCACCAATCCAATTATATTCTTTTGTTGTGTTGAGGAGCTTTTGCTCTCTTATTTTTACGCATTTCAGTTGAGGCGATCTTCAATACATACCAACGGACAAGAAATGAATAGTAACAACAGCATATGGATTGAAAGTGAATGTGGGTGAATCTTTTCGTTTACAAACAGACTGTTACGACAAGCCATCTTCAGCTTTGAACTCGCTGAAGGTCATTATCGACTGATGCTGACATTTCGAAAAGACTAGTGAATTTGCGTCATAATTTTTTCCGTGGGAACACGCAAACAATGCACCCGTCAGAAATGAGGCACATAATCAAAATTACACATCTTTATCCAAAAAGTTTGCGATTTTAAAGAAGTAGCTAAAATTGCTTAAGTTTTAAGGTTGCCAAATTACCTAATTGTGCATCAATATTACCGCACTCAATTGTCATAATCGCTCAGGCAAAGGGAGAAGGGGAAAGTTAGAGAGATACAATTTAAGTAAATGGTTTTGTGGCGTTGAATTTATGAAAACTTTAAAACCGGGTTGTCATAGCACCTTCCCACTTAATTGTATAAAATTGAGGGTATGATAATAATCAAAAACGAGACGTCATGATTTTGTGAAAAATAAAAATTCAAGCACAAGTCTAGGATATCATTTGCTTTCAAGAGATGTGATTAATCAAGGCCTAATAACAAAACTAGTGATTGCTAATGTGATCTCTACAAATGCATACGAGGTGCCCATCTTTTCAGTGGTGTCCTGTTCAATTGATCAAACTGAAATGCAACAGTGCTTTTGTAAAAATTAGATGAAATGCTATCAAATGTATTAAATGAAAATGCAAAAGAATGAATGAAAATTATATATGATAGACCTTCAAAGAATGATGTGTGGTCAATGCTATTAAAACAACCTCGATTAGTAAATAAGTGATAACGTTGAAAGTAGATTAATGAATTTTATGACTTTTTGCCTGGTTCATATCATCGGCCTCTATAAAATTGAGTAACATTGAATTTTCAATGCCACGATTGAAGTTAAAATTGTCGTAGACATCTGGAGAAGTAGGGGTATTTGTGACTGAACTAGACAAGAATGGAACTGAGCGAGACTCAGGTGTATGCAAATGCTTCTCACTAAAGTCATCAAAGAGAGGAGCGTGTGAGATTCCAGGTGAAGATTCGACATCTTCAATGTTGTGTGTTTTCTTTTGACTGAATGGAGAAAGCAACCTATTTTGCACTGATATCATTGATGTGGATGATTGCAGCAGCTTGCCTGAGAATTTTTCAAAAACATAGTCAATTGCATAGTAAATAGCAACAGTCAAGGTGAAAATCAACAACAAATTCAAAAGCCGTATAGCTTTAAACGAATTATCAATTTTATCAATAGTGTAATGATCAGCAAATCTGTATGAGAACAAACCTAAACCTTTCTCAGCTACCGAATGAAATGAACCGTCATTTGTACCTGGAGTGATGACCAAAGATGTGAGACCAGTATCATGGAAAGCATGTTCTCTTAACAACACAGGATCATATGGAGGAGGAACAGTCATTTGTGTATTTGATCTGTAGAATGATAACAATAACGAAAGCCTGAAACAGATGAACAGAGAGCAAACAAGAATGGAAGCCGATGTACGTGATCCCAAAAGCTTTGTGATATAATAATGCTATAGATATAAATGCTGATCGAATGAATTATTTATTTAGATAATAATGCCTCTATATATAAAAGTTGAAGTTATTATCTGAAATTAGAAAAAAAAATTGACAAACTTTCCGAAAATCTCTTCACAACAGGGCACGAAAAAGACGCAAGGAGATTTAAGATAACTTCAGCAACAGGTTACCATAGCGCTAATACTACTTCAACCCAACACACCCATTTTCATTATGTTTGTAAATGATGGCACAACTCTATGCCTGGTTTCCCTAACTATACGGCACAAGTCTTAGAAATGCACATACAAATATAAGCTCATAAGCTGATCAGCTATCAGTTTACCGATTTGATTTGCGACTTAAGCGAGAAAAGTTTAAAGGCAAAAAGGGCACAGAGTAACCATGGGCAATATGTCCCCATTGCCGTATTGGGTTAATTGTCAACATGTAAACAAAACATTTTCACTCTAATCTAAAATTACATAAAACCTACTCAGAGCCAAACATTTTCAAGCTGATATGCTGTTGTTCCAAATGGCCTTTACCACTAGCGTTGCTTTGGTTCAGCTTCACCAAGGCTTCTATTTTTTTCTTCTCCTCGTCTGTAACGTATTCAGCAACAAATTTCTTGAACCCATCCGGATTAAATTGGATTAAATCCATCAATTTCAAATTGACATAGGACAAGTCGGTCTCAGAGAACCATAGTAATAATGGTACTATCAACATCAATGAAGGAACGAATTTCTCATTGGACAAGTTCTTCACAAAGATGATCAACAATTCCAATACAATTCTTGGTTCCTCCACTTTACCGGATGTAACCAATTCAACCAACTTTGGAATCAATCTCTTCAGAATATGAGCTGCGTTATCGTTATCGGTATGAACCATCAACGTCTTAATTGATCTCATCGCTATAGCCAGTGACTCCTGTGATAACAAAGATGTGATCAACAACTCGGAAATATGATCGTAGTCCTCGCTTTTCAATATTATACTCTTTGTAGTGGTTGTTGCAAAAATCATATATGTGATTAATGAATTTTGTGATTGATTCTTCAGTATATATGGCTCAATCGACTGGTAAAATCCACTAACCAACTCGTGTTGATCTGTAAAACTCAACTCGTTTAAAATTCTCTTCACATTTGGAAGAACAACACTGGTTACCTCATTGTTATCGAACTGATACACCAAAGAAATCAGAAACAATAGACATGAATACAAGTCTATCTGAATAATCGAGGGAAGTTTGTTGATCATGAGCAACAAACTTGAAAACGATTTCTTCAAAATCACAATGTCGGAATCACTGATCGCTTTCAATCTTTCAGGTTGTATTTCCCCATCTCTAATAAATGGTAGTACATTGTTAACGTATGAGACATTGAGTCTCAACAATTCAAACAACTTGTCAACATCACGATGCATGTCTTCTTCTGATTTGACGACACCAACTTCATTCTCAAAGTACGAAAGATAAAGTTCAGTTATGATATCAACTAAAATGAGCTTTTGATCGTTATCCGAATTAATCGATAATCTATCAAACAAGTCAACAACTTCAGCAAATACCAAATCGTGATAGATAATACTCGAAGAACTCTTGAGTGATAATATATTTTTCAAGATTTTTAAAATTTCCACATTTGATGAATTAGTTCTGAATAAGATTTCAACACATTGTGCAAAGAGGGCAAAGAAAAAATTATTCAACTCAGATCCCAATATTCCTTCTATTAACTCAGTATCATCACGGATAACAATCGATACAGCCATCACCATTTGTCTCCAATATGAATCATAGATTTCAATCGAAAGAGAATCCCCCTCCGTATACTCTTTACCAAATTTGAGCATTGAGTATTGTTTCAATGAGTAAACCCACAATGAGGTCAACACTTTCAAATGCTCATTGAGGAGCCTTGTCAAATCGTCATCTGAGCCATCCGTTTGCGATTTCAAATTAGCCCAAGAATTCAAAACTGCTAACGTTACTCTGTTTTGTTCTCTTGTCGATTTGATTAAAACTTCACCCACTTTCAAAGTGCTGTCTGATTTGTTATTTGCCTTCAACAAGGTTAAGTCATGCAACGAAGTAATCATTATTTTCACCAATCTTTGTAATCTTGGAATTGAGGTGATATGACTTCCTATTAAAACACTAGCAATCTCAAAACCTTCGCATATCAAGTCGATACTAGAATCGGCACCAAAAGCTGGTAATATAGCGCTAATAATTTGGGCCTGCTGTTGATCAAGTATTGACAAGTTTTCATACAATGGGTCTTTCAAATGTGCATAATCTTCCAATATGTGCCCTAACAATTTCAAACCCAGAAATCTCAATTTAAGAATTTGGGATGTGCATGCAATAAAGGATATCCTCACCAATTCAGAGAGTCTCGTTGATATATATTTGAACAAAAATGGGTCTTTCTTGGCATATGACATTAGCTGGTTCAACAACAAAATCATTTTTAGCTTGAATTGCCATCTTACAGGTTCCTCATCTGAGATCTTTTGCACCTTTGCACCTTTCATCTCGCCATTTTCAGGAGCCTCTTTTTCAACGTTTGACTCAACTGGATTGCTCTCTTCGGAAATCGCTCCCGTGTTGATCACATTTGCTTCCTCGCTTGCATCTGAATCTTCACCTTCGTCTCCCTCGATTTCCAGACCGGTTCTCAGAGAAGCAAATGAGCGAGATTCCAGTCCTCCTTGTTTGATTGGGTTTACAGTTTTAGCTCTAGCAGAGAACAAGGAGTTGGCAGAATTGAATTTTTTCTTGAAAAGATTGTTCAATGGCTTGTATAACTCCTTTTCAGAAAAGGCAAACTTTGAGATCAAATTCTCAACCCAATTAGCCTTGTCCTCATTTTTCAGACCTTTGGAAACATCCAAATCAATCCAAAGCTTGAAAATCTCAAAGACTTGCTCATTGTTTGACTCCAATAAAATCCATACAATGCTTTGCAACTCTTCATCAAACGTTATGTACAATGAACTTGCCGAAGTACTAACTTTGACCACTTGATGCAATGAATTGATTGCCAAATCTAAAAGACCGTCACTAGAAGTGATTGGAAATATTTCTTTGTCAGACTCTTCGGACTTGATGATGACATCAACAAATGGTAAAAGAACCAAGTTTTCGTTATATACTCCAGTCTTGATATTAGAAGAATATAAGAAACTCAAAAACTTTTGTCTTACAGTTTCTCCGATGAATCCCTTATCGAAGATATTCAACTCATCGATTAAAATAATCAATTCCCTTGAAATCAAGTCAAAATTTGTCACAGTTAGACAAGCAATTTTCAAAATAAGGCTTTGCATATTTGATCTCAATGTTAAAGAGCAAATTCCCGGTCCAAGCATTTTCACGATAACCCTCGCCATCCTGGTCAACAAAACATTTTTGTCACCACCTTCGAATGACAAGTTAAGGTTAGAGGAGATCACCGACTTAGATTGTAAGCCAAAATCGTCACTTGCGTAAATATTTCCCATTGTTGCTATAAGCTCAGTTACCAATAGATCTGAACCGGCGTAATTGTGATAACTTTCAACAATCATAATTAAACTTTCCAAGCACCAATGATGAACAGTAGGGTGCGGGTCTAACACCAATTTCAAGAGAACATCGATAACTGATGAAACATTTGTCGATCTTGAGTTGTATTTGAAAATATTACCAAGACACAAGGCACTGGAAACTCTTGAGTAAGGATCATCTTTCTCCACAATCAAATTGATGAAATGGTTCGTCGTCTCATTGGTTATCCTTATATTATTATCGTCCAAAACAGATAAACACAAGCCAACAGACTCGGCGTTTAAATCTATCAAAAACAAATCATTTGTGTGGATTCCCTTTAAAGTCTCCAAGATCAAAGTGACTATCATTCTATTCAACTTCAAATGACTGACATTTTTCATGATCAAATGATTCAACATTCCGTGGATGGCAACAGACGAATTGATCAAAACGGCTTTCTGTCTCTCAAAATTAAAAGCTTCACTCTGTGCCATTGGTTTATCAGCTCCCGTGGAAGAATTTACCGGTTTGATGACATCAGGAGCGTGAAACATACTAGACCTGATATGTTCCAAGATCGATTGTTGAATTTTCAACGACAAATACGGGAAAACTAGTTGAAATAGTTCAATCGACAAGTCAACCGTTGCACTCTCAACGGGAACAACATCTATTCTGGAATTTGAGTAAGATCTTGAATTTGAAATCAATGTGAAAAGGTAATCATTCATGATCGAGGATTGAATTGGTTGATAGATAGAGTTTTCTAAAGTATCAAAATTGCTAAGTGGTGAAAGATTAGACTTACGATCCCTGCTTTCAATGATGAACCCGGAAGAATTTGGGATGACATCGACATCTATTTCATTTTTGGAATCGCGTGTCTGACTATCGTTCTTGAACAACAACTCATCAAGTTGAAACAAGTTTATTTTACTTGTCAAACCAAATGCCAACCCGTCATCAACTTGGTAAATATCATAGTCACTCGTTTCAATGACTTTATTCTTTGTTGTTTCCGGAGCTAAGAGCTTGTAGTTGAATAAGCTATAATCATTAAAATTTTTGACAACACTGACTAACAAATCGGTACTTATGTTAACCTCATCTGTTAATTTGATGATGTGTGGTATAATTTTAACAAAATTGGTTAAAATTCTTAATTTTTGAATTTGAATTGTCTTAAACAACAGTGGGGAAATTGATGAAGGTAGTTGAGTCTCCACATTACTTATGAATGAATAGCATTTGGTTAAAAGAGGTGTTAATTGTTTGGCAAAGTCAGGCGGCATGGAATTCAATGATATCGCATAGTCGATGAAACAAATCAAACAACTCAAGGAGTAATTTTTAATTTCAATAAACTTCATCAACTCATTAAAATTCAGAATTTTACCCTTTTCAATCTTGATAAAATTAGAAGGAACATTATGAGCTAATAAAGATTTCCAGATACTTAACAATGGATTGTTTCCCAACAAGAAGGGATTTTTCTGCCTTTGATGATAATTGAATAACCCCATCATCAAGATCCAGCTTGAAATTTGCTTTTCGTAGTTGATGTTGGATAACGTCGAAAAATCATTACCATTGATTAAATTGTTTATTAAAACGTTTGAGTTAAATTTTTTCAAAATTGAGTTGGATAGAGACAAAATGGATAGAATCAAATCAGTTGAGATTGAATCCAGGGATGAAAGAATTGTCGAAACCAACAATGAATTGGAATGAGACTCAATGAATGTGTCCTTTTGTTGGTCATTATTATTATGCTTGACATGTGCACCGACCAAGCTATTCAACTTACTAAACGAGCCTGAGATTATTTTGTCAATATCAACATTCAACTTGGTCAATGTCTGTATGGATAATATTCTAACATATGGGTTGGAATCAAGGGCTAATGACATAAGTGTTTCTTCCATCTTTTGAGAATCGTGAGTCAAGATGTACTGTCCCAAATCAGATATAATTAATTGAGCAAGTTGCAACAAGGAGATCGTTTTGTACGAGTTTTCTGTTGCTTTAGACAGAAGATATTCGTCAAACAAATGTTGCAATATGATCAATTTGTTGACATCAGATTTGACTTCATTCAACATATGCTGATAAAACAATTTTAAAGAATTCAAAGTTACTGTAGCGGTGTTAAAGTTTGTCGAGTTTCCGATATGTAAGACCCCCTCCGTCAATTCTTTACTAAAGATTTTTGAAATGGTGAGATTCAAAATTTCAAAAGATTTGAAACTGATGAAATTTTTCGAATTGGGTAAAACCCCTGTTTGGAAAATTAAATTTAAACTGCTCATGAATTGCATCAAAATTTCAATTATTGCAGTTTTCACTTTAACATTGCTATCACTTTTCAAATATTGATCCCAAAGGTAGTTGAAGGAGAAATTGAAAACTTTTGACTCATTTTCATCGACACCATAATTGATATAGCTATAAGTCAACAAAGTTGTTATATTTTTCGTTGCTGACAATCTAAGATTTTTGTAACGGGTATTGGTGGAGGCAATTAAATAACCCAAATATGGTGAGATTGTATTTAAATAAAATAATGCATTGTGATGAGATTTTTTGGTAGTTATTGAAGTGATATAAAATGGAGTTCTCAACAAAGTTGTGAGTATGTTATCAACATGGATGATTGACAAGATAGGATAAAAATATGTTTCCTTCTCCAAACTGTAGCTTTTACCCTTGGCTCCAATATTCTTGTGTAATTTCAACAATCTTTGAAATATCTTTGCATCCAAATTTGGGTTGGAATCCAACAATGTTTCGATTAATATTAAGAATTGATCAAAATAATTCGAATCTAGCTCTTTGGACGAATTATCCATTAATTTCTTCAAGTGTTTATAACAAGATGTCAATAGACTTGTCTTGAATGAGTTCAAAAACCCACCAAATTTCAGAAATATACAACTTAGACATATGACAGCCAATTTTTTTTCAACAGTGAAGACATTTTTCGAATTCAACTTTGTGGTATCCAAGGAGTTTCTAAATCTGTCCGCCAACTCTACCAACTTGACTTGAAATTTCACATAGCCATTGCTCAAGAGTTTGGAAAATATAATTGTGTAAATTGTAGAAATCAATTTACAAAAATGAAAAGTGATCTCATCCTTAGGAATAGATAGTCCGATTTGCGTCAATAAATAACATAGATTGTCATCTGAGACTGATTCCTCGTTGATAAGAAACTGAAAGACGTCGTCATAATACTTGGCCCGTTTCACGGAGTCAATGAATTTGAATCTGTCCATTGAACTCATGTCTTTTAAGTCAAATACAGTTTCACGCTTACGTTTCCTAATTTTTTTTCCTTTTATGTGTCTTTTTCTGGGTTGTGTTTTTGTTTGTGATTTTTTTTATTGACGATTTTTAGTGACGGGTCACATGATCTACAGGTTTTTTCAACTGATTAAATACTTAATTAACAAACTATGGGATTATAAATAGATAAAGGCTATTTTTTGGATCCAAGAGCGTCAAGTAGGACGTTGAGCGCTTCCAAATTGTCTCTATTGGAATTGGATAGACTAATAGCATTGGTATTGACCAAACGATGCACCGTGGCATCCAATAAATGTTTTTTCAGTTCAGTATCTTCTGTAGGTCTCATTACGTTTGGGATGACATCTTGTTCATTTTCTTCTTGCTTTGTTTCAGGTAACTTTAATTGGCCTCGCGTTATTTTTCCCAGGAGAGGAAATCATCGATAATTTGTCACTGTTGTTGAGAATTTCCGTCTCAAACGAAGTCATGACAGGAGTATTATCATTATTGAGAATGATGAGATCTTCCAAGCCGTGTTTATAAGTGGTATTTGCTGGGGTGGTGTTTGGAGAAGTTATTGGAGTTGTGGAACTGTTGCTCTTTAGCAGAGAGCCTGTGGTTGTGTAGTCATCCTCGTCATCATCATCATCATCATCCTCGTCTTCTTCATCATCATCCTCGTCATCCTCATAATCTTCTTCTTCATATTCATCGAAATGATACTCATCTGAGGCAAACATGGACCTGTAATCTATCTTCTCTATATCAACCAATCCATCCACAATTATTCCTTTTGAATCACAAATGGTTTTCAAGATTTTTTCCTGTGAGACCAAATTCTCCACCATTCTCCTCAAATCCACTATAGAATCATTTAATGATTTGATCATGTTTGATCTCTTTGTAGGAATGACGATTTCAAACTGACAAGTGAGGTCTTTCTTTGAACATGATTGGCATGACTTTGGAGCAGTTTGAACATAATTACATTTTGTCTTGTGTTTACGACACCTTGTACAACTTTTCAAGATTCTTGGCTTTGGTTGGTCTGGCGATAGAAAATGTTCAGGTATCTTGTAAGTGTTTGGGTCTGAAGTGACAGCCAATATTTTCTTGCTGTTTATTGATTGAAGTTTCAGCTTTTTGTTGCTCGACGATAATTTAGATGCATTTGTCAAATTCTTCCTCTTTGTAGATGATACAGAGGGTTTGGGTAAGATTGCAGGTAGCACTTTCTTCTTTGTTGAGTATGCTGGCATTGTTGAGAGTGTAGTGAGTATTGGACAACTGTTTCAGTTAAATGACATAAGTAAGTGTATATATATATATTCACACGCCTACAGGTTTATCCGGACATCGGTGTTGGTCGTGGGAAATGTGTTCAGCCGAAATGGGAATATACGGTATGGGGAAAGGGTGCAGCGCAGCGTTCAAGGACTCTGCGCAAGTGGGATTTGCCGGAGTGATTTGAGTAACAAATTTTTTCACTGGCTGCTTTCGTGCAATGCGGGAATTTAAGACATTCTTCAAGCGGCAGAGACAGAGACAGAGACTGACAGAGGGTAATTAATGGACACAGATGAATTAGCAACTTGTCTCGTTTCTCACCAGTGTATTTAACATTTAACAACTCATACAACTCATACAATACAGAACAGAGAGAGCAATGTATATATAAATATAGTAGTAGTAGTAGTAGTAGTAGTAGTAGTAGTAGTAGTAGTAGTAGTAGTAGTAGTAGTAGTAGTAGTAGTAGTAGTAGTAGTAGTAGTAGTAGTAGTAGTAGTAGTTTTCGTGCAATGCGGGAATTTAACTTGTCTCGTTTCTCACCAGTGTATTTAACATTAACAACTCATACAACTCATACAATACAGAACAGAGAGAGCAATGTATATATAAATATAGTAGTAGTAGTAGTAGTAGTAGTAGTAGTAGTAGTAGTAGTAGTAGTAGTAGTAGTAGTAGTAGTAGTAGTAGTAGTAGTAGTGTAGTAGTTGTAAGGCTGTTGTTGTCATAAAATATAAGAAAAAAACAAAAAAATAATTTCATCTTGTGGAAATCTAATCTCAGGATAAAGTGATGATGAAATGAACAGATTTTACAATGTTCACATCAAAAATATCGGTAAGGTATATACCACGATATTCATGGAAGAGTACCGTATTACAAGTCGGATTTTGTCGATGGGGTGACCAATTATAGAACTATTCCATCTATTGTGTACACTTTTTTCACCAATTTGTTACCCGCTATTGCCTTTTCACAAGATATGTTTGATAAGACTAATAATTCATATGGGGTTAATGAAGTGCTTCTATCATCGGCCATGGCAGGGGTAATTTTTGGGCTTTTCAGTGGACAGCCTTTATGCATAGTTGGAGTCACAGGTCCCATATCAATCTTTAACTATACGGTGTATGAATTGATTGATGATAAATCAATTTATTTCCAATTCATGTGTTGGATTTGTCTTTGGTCCATGTTGTTTCATTTCATATTGGCAGTGACAAATACTGTCAATTATTTACGTTATGTCACAAGATTTTCATGTGATGTATTTGGCCTTTTCATCAATGTAATTTACATTCAAAAGGGTATTCAAATCTTATCTAGACAATTTTCATATCAAGAAGAGGGTGGATTTGTTTCTGTTATTGTGGCATTGTTAATGCTGATAGTTGGTTCCATATTACAATTGATTGGTTCTGAATCTCAATTTTTTAAGCCAACTGTACGGAAAATATTAGAGGATTATAGTACACCAATTTGTGTAGTTTTCTTCACTGGTTTCATCCATTTTGGTGGTTATTTAAACAATGTCGATATGCAAAAATTACCAATAACCAAGTCATTCCACCCAACTTCGCATCTTCGTCCTGATGATTGGTTCATACGATTTTGGCAAGACATATCAGTGGGTAAAGTCTTTTTAGCTATTCCATTTGCCATATTATTGACTTGCCTATTTTATTTTGATCACAATATAAGCTCGTTAATTTGCCAAGGTGATGAGTTCCCCTTGGAAAAACCTGCTAGCTTCCATTGGGATTTTTTCCTATTAGGAATAACAACTGGTGTTTCTGGACTCTTGGGTATACCTGCTCCAAATGGCTTAATACCACAAGCACCTTTACATACACAATCATTGTGTGTCAAAGTTCATGATTACAAAACTGGTAAAAATATTGTATCAAGAGTTATCGAACAAAGAATCACCAATATTGGTCAAGGATTGTTAATTTTAGGAATGATGACGAGACCATTATTGGTAGTGTTGGGGACAGTACCACAAGGTGCCTTGGCAGGATTGTTTTGGATAATGGGGATTGGAGGCTTATATGGGAACTCGATTGTAAATAAACTCAAATTTATCTGTACTGATAAAGAAAGTTTAAAAAGAACGACAAATACTTCTTATCAAGTGTTGTTGAATGTTGAACCTAAATGGTTGTACCTTTTCACTTTTTTTGAAGTGATCATTGCAGGCGCTGAGATAGCAATCACACAGACAAAAGGTGCAGTTGGTTTCCCCGCTGTTCTCTTTTTAGGAGCTGGTTTAGCCATGGTTTTCGGCAAGATTTTCCCCAAATCACAATTGGATTTCTTAGATTCTGCTACAGCTAATGAATATATTATGAAAAATTTGAAAATTGGCGAGGAAAATGATGATGATGATGATAATAATATTAATGATGATGAATATGCAAGTTTTAAAAGTAACTAGAGGCAAGTAATTAAATGAATTATAACAAATATCTTGGACACAGTATGAAAAAAAAAAAAGTATTCCATTTCTCTATTTCTCTATTTCTCTATTTCTCCAACTCTTTATTTCTCTATTTAGGAGCAGGTAATGCCAAAGTATTAGATTGACCAATAGCCTTGGTAAAATCTCTAACAATGATTTCACACTTGACTTCTTTACACAATGATGATCTGTATTGATCAGGGATTTTTGAAAGGAATTCCAAGCCTGATGATATTTCCAATGCTTCAAGTGGGACTTCAAATTCTGTTAATGGGACAGTATTAGAAATCTTATCATTTGGTAATACGAAAGCAGCAACTGATAACTTATTAGAACCAGGGTTGATATTTGGATGTTCTGCCACAATCAATTTGAAGAAATGTGTTGGCACTGCAACGTTTGGTGGATTACCAATAACTTCATAAGTAACTTTGAATTTACCATCCAGTGGGTCCAATTTAGGTAAGAACAATGGACCTGTGACGATTCTAACATCTCCATATTTCTTAGTCAATCTACGACAAAAATCTTCTAAATGAGCCCAATAATCTCTATTAAACCCATCGCCAACTTGAGGTGACATATTTGTCAAATAAAAAGTTTCATCCATAGCTAGTTGAGAAAACTTGGCATCGGCAGCTGGTGCCTGGTGACCTCTATCATAACCTGATCTGAAATAATCTCTCAATCTTGCTCTGAATTTCAGTGGGATTTGTTCATCTTCTTTGAAAACAGAATTTTTCCTATCACCATTACCACCATCTTTGATCAATGATTGTGCAGTTATATGTTCAACAACGTAATATGGATTTCTTGTAACTCTATTGAAACAACTCACAAACTCTTGTCTTGTCTCTAAATCATGAACTGGTCCAGGAAATCCATATTTGAAGAAATCAACAGGACGTACAGGTACAGGACCTACTGGCACTTCTGAAGAAGAATAAGGTTTCCCAGCGGGAGTAGATGATGATGATGACGATGGATATGAAGAATCCAATGGCGCTGTAGGGGTAGAACTTGATCTACCTAACCAGTAACTGGCAATTCCAGTTGCTCCCAATGCACTTCCGATAACGTATTTATTCATTGCCTCTTGATGCTTTTTATTCAGATCTCATCTCCATCTGTATATATTTACAAAGAACGCCAAAAAACAAAAACAAAAAAAAAAAAAAGCTTTTAGTGTGTTTTATTTTACTTTACTTTCTATTCGTCTATCTAATTATTTACTTATACACACTTTATTTGATTGAATAATGCACATTGCTCAACAGTCTTAACCTCGAAGCAGCTTGTTCCAGCGTCAAGTCTCTTTGTGGTTCTCCTAACAATTCAAAACCAACCAAGAATTTCTTAACAGTAGCGCTTCTTAAAAGTGGTGGATAGAAATGGATGTGGAACCAACTATTTTCCAGTTCTTTAAAAGGTGATTGATGTATCCCCATTGAATATGGGAAAGATGTCTCAAATAAGTTGTCATATCTTGTTGTGATCTCTTTGAAAATCTTGGCCAAGTCAATCGTATGCTTTTCAGTAAAGTCATTAAGCGATTTCAAATGTTGCTTACTGATCAACAAAGTTTCAAAAGGCCAAACTGCCCAATATGGAACCACCACAAGGAAGGAGTCATTTTCAACAACAATTCTTTCCCCTTTTGCCAAGTCCAATTGCAAATAATCTCCTAATAGATGACTTCCATGAATTTTATGATATTGATTCATATTGACCAATTCATTGGAAACTTCTGATGGAATTTCATCTAGACACCAAGCTTGACCATGCGGATGAGGATTAGAACAACCCATTGCCGAGCCTTTGTTTTCAAATATTTGAACATACTTAAATGCTGGATTTTTTTGTAAATCCAGATACAATGATTTCCAAGCGTTGACAACACCAACCAATTCAACATGGGTCATCACCGGGATCGTTAAATCGTGTCTTGGAGAAAAGCAAATGACATAACATTGACCTTTGACACCTTTAGCTTGTAAAAATCTCGATTCTAAACTCTCGTCCTGTACAGTTTCAAAATCTGGTTGATCTGGACGCACAGCGGTGAAATCATTTTTGAAAATAAAAGTTGAATGATAATCATCATTGACCAGTCCACCTTCTGCTCTCTTATTGCGAGGACATAAGAAACATTTCGGATCGTACTCTGGTCTCTGTTCCTGATTATCGTCTTCCTGCAGTCCAAGCCATGGTCTCTTTGCTCTGTGTGGGGAAACGAGCACCCATCCATTTGTCAATGGATTGTGCCTTCTATGCGAGTGTTCATTAAAATCAAATTCAGACATGATTGTATAATGAATGGGTGTTAAATGTTATATAACCCGGGGAAAGAGTGACGATATATATCTAATCCAGTTCCAATTCAACTCAACAAACGAACAAACAATCACTTGGAATATAATACCACGGCGTGATGCACAATAATAGAATGTCAAATTGCCAGTGTTACATTTTTGTCTATTGCAAAGATCGGAGTGCAGTGGAGTGGAGTGGAGTGGAGTGGCGTTAGTTGTGCCTTGCGGGAGGGCAACTTGCCCCCTGTTCTTAAATATAAATTTAAAATTAAATTTAAATTTAAATTGTGGGGTTGTCAGCCGTCAGATCTGATGTCAGCAGTTGTCTGTATAAATCTCTACAAGACAGCAGACACGATGAGTTCATCACGTTACTCTGTTAATTGTAACTACATCGTTTTATAGTATATATGAAGTTTTGATAAATTATACAAAGATAAAGACAAAAAAACACATCATCCTACAAAACTGTCAATTGTCATCATCATCATCATCAGTTCCCCATTCCCTTGGCACCTCCTATGTACAAGCTACTTCCCCAGGCGGGTCTAGAAACCACAATAGCCTCTTTTAATTCTTCCTCTGTGATATTAGGATATCTTTTCAAGTAATAGTCATTGATCAATGCCTTTTTAACATTGGCAAGTTTTGAAGCCGGTACTAAATGCACGGTACATCCTCCCCAACCGGCACCTGTGAGTCTGGACCCAGAACTACCATTTGACAAGGCGATTTGACAAATTTCATCTAGTTGTTGACAAGAACATTCATAGTCATCACGACATGATGCTTGCGATTCATTCATCAATTGACCAAATTCTTGCATAAAATTGTCATTTGGTGATTTTTTCATCAATTCAATCAGTGATATGACTCTTGCAGTTTCTGTGAATACATGTTTTGACCTCTTGTATAATTTCAATTTATCAAAAATGACCTTGTCATGCGTTAAAAATCTATTTGTATACTCTTCTAATGAGAGACCCATAGCTGTTGCCGCTTCACTAATGGTGAATTCTTTGTTTTGGGCGAAAATGGTTTCCACCATTTCCAATAATTTTGTCAACTTATCAATGGTGATTTTATCATCTTTGAAAAAAACATCCATAAAACCTTTTAAAGTACCTGAATGGAATCCACTATCTTGAGGAATCTTGATTCCAAACTTGTATGCCAACACTTCAGCAGCAGTGTTAACTTCAACAACTCTTAAATTGTAATTTCTAGGAGCCGTTTCCAATTTATTGGAAACAACCAATGAGTTGGCAATGACAAATTCAAAAGGTTCCTCGGTCTTTGGGAATTCTATTGTTGTTGCTGTAATCTTGGGTTTAAAATTGACAAATAATGCATTGTTTTTCACACCACAAATAGATGCAGTTTGATCCATTCCACCAGTGTTGATACCAAGGTATCTTTCACTTGAAGTACAAATACTGGCCAAATTATCCTTGGTCAACAAGTGGTCATCCAAAGCATTAGCCTTCAATACAGCAAGAGCAGTGGCGCATATAAGTGCCGCCGAGGAACTAAGACCTCCCCACCTGTTGGAACTGTACCATCTAACAAGATATTTAAACCTTTCAACAATGTCTTCTTTGAATGATGATGGTTGCAATCGTTTAAAAACTTGTGAGCAACAATCACACCACATTTGAAATAATCCGACCAATCTGGGTTCTCACTGTTAACACTGACAAATGATCCATCATGGGGTAACTCAATGTTCTTAGCAGTGAAATTAGCATTGGTGTTTCTCAATTGAATAAATGGTGTATCGGTAGCTTTAACACCAAGGATGGTGTCCACTTCAATTGCCAAGGGTAACAGCGGGAAATAACTGTAATCAACATGCTCTCCTATCAAATTAACCCTTCCTGGGGAACGTGCAATAAAATCTGGGGTAGTTTGAAATTCAGCTTCAAATTGACTCCATAGTTGTTGGTATCTTTTGTATTGAAGTTGCGGGTATGCGTAAAAATCTAAAGTGTTGAATACTGGAATATCTGACATGTTGTGTATGTATCTGTGTCTGTCACATAAAGATTATACGGAGATTGCATTACATCTATATATATATGCAAATATGCAAATATGCACACACACACACACACAAGTCTCCGGATCATCAGTGTTGAAAGTAGATGGTGACAACAAGAACAACAACAAGAACATCCCACAAATGAGAGGGGCAGAATTGCGGTTGCATTTTTAGTTGCTTTTTCTGCCCTTTTTTCTCTCTCTGTTTGTGCGAATTTAATAATTTGTGGAGTAAAAAGTGAGAGAGTAAGGTGACATTTATCTGTTTGCCGTCACTTGTGCTTGATTAGGACTCTTTGACTTTGGTGTTGAGCGAGCGAGGCATTACGCATTGGATGACAAGATCTATA
Organism: Nakazawaea ernobii; assembly: GCA_030567655.1. Classification (NCBI taxonomy): domain Eukaryota; kingdom Fungi; phylum Ascomycota; class Pichiomycetes; order Alaninales; family Pachysolenaceae; genus Nakazawaea; species Nakazawaea ernobii. The sequence goes on from JAJLSN010000021.1 coordinate 23,039, forward strand.
TAAGGTGGATCAATTTTATTTACCCATATATACATGCATATATAAGATGAAAGTATCTTTTGCATTTATATAAATAAATATAATTGCAAGTCCATAGGTAGAGAGAGTGAAAAACAGGCCACACATCAAATACAAGAACAAGATAAATATATCATGTCTCATATTTTAGTCACAGGAGGAGCTGGATATATTGGTTCCCATACAGTTGTTGAGTTGATCGAACAGGGTCACAACGTGGTTGTCGTTGACAACTTGAGTAATTCTTCTTATGATTGCATATCAAGAATCGAGATCTTGACAAAGACCTCGGTACCTTTTTTCGAGATTGATTTGGTTAATTATGATGACTTGACAAGTGTTTTCAAAAAATATTCCATCAAGAGTGTAATTCATTTCGCTGGTTTGAAAGCCGTTGGAGAATCGACAAAAGTGCCATTGACGTATTATCACAATAATATTGTTGGTACGATTAATTTGTTGAAGGCAATGCAAGAATTCAACGTTAAAAATTTGGTTTTCAGTTCATCGGCCACTGTTTATGGAGAAGTTACACCAGAGTATATTCCTATCCCGGAAAATTGTCCATTGGGTCCAACAAATCCTTATGGCAAGACCAAACTTACCATTGAATATATGATAAGAGATGTGTTTGCCTCACAACGTGACAATTGCTTTGCCATCTTGAGATATTTCAACCCCATTGGTGCTCATTCTTCAGGATTAATCGGTGAGGATCCATTAGGAATTCCAAATAATTTGTTACCATTTTTGGCTCAAGTTGCCATAGGTAGACAACCGGAATTGAAGATTTTTGGAAGCGATTATGATTCCAAAGATGGTACTCCGATAAGAGATTATATCCACGTTTGTGATTTGGCTAAAGGTCATATTTCAGCATTGAATTATCTTGAAGAACACTCGACTGGAATATGTCGTGAATGGAATTTAGGAACAGGAAAGGGTTCAACAGTTTTCGATATTTATAATTCTTTCACCAATGTCATTGGTAAAAAATTACCATATGAAGTTGTTGGAAGAAGATCAGGAGATGTATTAAATTTAACGGCAGATCCTTCTAGGGCAAATGCCGAGTTGAATTGGAAAACTGAATTGGATGTTGTTACTGCATGTAAAGATTTATGGAATTGGACAATGCAAAATCCATATGGGTTTATCGTGTCTAATTATCATGGAGATTTCTTTAATTTCGATAAATCATATGATAGTAGAATACATACCGTGCACACGTTTAACGGGAATTTTGAAGTGGCCATTGCCAATTATGGTGCCACTATTGTCTATTGCAAATTGAATGGGGTTAAATTGAATACAGGTTTTGAAGATGAAACCGGTTACAAGAGATCTGATAATAGGTTTTTTGGAGCTACAATTGGTAGGGTGGCCAATAGAATAGGTAATGGGGATTTACAAGTTAATGGAACCCATTATCATTTACCATTGAATGAAAAGAAAAAAGGTACATTACATGGAGGTTATCAAGGTTATGACAAGAGATTATTTTGGGGTCCAATTGTCAGACAAGACCTGGAGGGAAAGCAAACAACTTTGGAATTCTCACTAGTTGATAAAGATGGTTCCGAGGGTTTCCCCGGAGATTTGTTAGTGGTTATTCGTTACACGATCAAGGATGTTGGAAATGGTGGTGGTGAACTTGGAGTAGAGTATGAAGCAAAATTGTTAGATTCGAGTACAAGAACTTCAACAGCTGTTAGCTTGACTAACCATCAATATTGGAACATCTCTGGAGGCGCAACCATTGAAGGAACTAAAGTGACATTGATTTCAAACAAGCGTTTAGAAGTTGACGATAATTTGGTTCCAACGGGTAAAATTATCACAGAGACCAAATTAGACTCTTCAAATTCGGTCTTGTTGTTGAAAGATGGACCATCATTTGACAATTACTTTGTCGCATCACCTCAAGTGGAGTTGGACACGCGTAATGGAGAAATGCGGTTGATTGCAGAAGCTGAACATGCAAATACAAGGATCAAGTTTTCCACTTTTTCCACAGAGCCATCTGTGCAATTCTACACTGGTGATTACCTTGATGTGCTGGGGAATGCCGGTGCCCGGGCCGGGTTCTGTCTCGAGGCGGCGAGATACATCTACCATCCGAAGTGGTTTGTCCCGTTGAACAAGGGCGAGTTGTACGGGGCCAAGACTGTGTATAGATTTGAAAAGTACTAGCTAGTAGCCATATAGATTCAGTAATACAATGTAATACCCATGACTTACCCGGACTTGTGTGTTGTGTGTAATTGCAGTTTAGTTTTTTCCCCGAGCCCAGGCCTGGGCCTGTCTCTGCGTGTCTCTTCGCTCTTCGCCCTCATTCTCCTTCTCTTCTCTTCTCTTCTCTTCCTCAAGCGCAAAGCGCAAAGCGCAAAAAACAAAGAAGAAAAAAAAAAAACTTTTCAAACAAACACACAATTAATTGAGTCAGACAAAACAAAACACAAAACAAAACAAAACAAGACGAAGAAAAAAAGGAGAGAAAAAATTTAACGTTGAATATAAACTTTTTCTGTCTGGTATTTTCTCTATATATCACTTGTTGACTGATCGACTGATTGTACTCACTCATCATCTGAATTGGTTTTCTTCTCGTTGCAAGTAAACCGGGTAACGCACAGACACATTCATTGATCTCCGTATCCCACTCGCATCTGTTTGCTCAGACTGAATCTCATTCTCCATTGTATCATCATTTCGCTTGTGTGGAAGAATTTTTTCCAAATCAATACTGAATTATTATTAGTTGGTAAAAAGTGCAAATCCACATTTCCCAAGCCAAAAGAGTTTATCCAAATTTCCAACCACTGAAAAATGTCATCAGTATCTTATGCTAATGCCGCTGCTGGTGCTGCCACCACCACCACCACCATGGGGTCCAGTCCTTTGAACGGATCCGCTGAAATGATTCCTCAAGATTATAAAGTTGAACAAACCACATCCACTGAAGAAGTTGATGATTCATCAGCTACAACAGAAGAAGATGTAAGGGAAGATCAAGAAGTTGACAAAGATGCTGCTACAGAGCCTTCTTCTACAAAGAGTTCCTCTTCGAAACAATCTAAGAAGGAAAAGCAAAAAGCCAATTTGGCGCCAGCTCCTGTTCCAACCGTTAGTCCGTGGGTGAAAAAATCTTCACCTTCAATCACTTCGGCAACAAATGTTAATGAAAAACACTGGCCAACCCCTGAAGTTAGCGTGTTGGATGAACAAAATGGTGGTTCTCATCATAATAAACTGAAAAATGGTGCTGTTGCCCCTGTTGTTAAATCCACAGGTAAGGAAAAATGGGTCCCATTCCAAGCTTCTGTTGTCATGTCTGGTCCAAAATCAGCTAAAGGTACCAACCAAAGCAACAACAACAACACCAATAGTCAAAAGAAGAGCACTAAAGGAAAGAAGAGCGTCAAACCACTGCAAGATTCTAAACAAAATGGTTCTCGTCGTAATCAAAGACAATCAACACCAAAGGGTGAGCAACAAATTGAAAAAAAAACTATTGAAGATAAACATGAGGCATCTGTATCAACCAAGTCCGAAGTTGTGGAGAATAACACCAACAACAGTACCACCAAGGATGAAAAATCCCCCGTTGTTGCTGATTCACACACTGTTGATAATAACTCTTCTTCTCATCAAGAAACAGAGAAACACCATGAAAGTCATCATCATCATCATCATTCCGAATCTAATAAATCTCATTTTGATCAACACCATTCAAGACAATACAGTAATGGAGGTGCTAGAAGACATAACAACAGACCTCAACATGGATATGCTCCTTTCAACAGAAATATGAATTTCATTCCAACTACTTACTTACCAAGTGGACAAGTATTTCAACCAAGGGGTTATAATCAAAGTTTCATCCCTCCTCAACAAAATGGAGGTCAATTTCAACAAATTGATGGTTTCAGAAGATTTAATGGATTCCCACCACCACCACCAAACAATTTCAACAATAATTATCTGATACCTATTCTTCCTGTTAACCCCGCTGTACAACAAATCAATCAAATCAATGCTCAAGATCCAGTAACTTCATTGGCATTCCAAGTTGATTACTATTTTTCTGTTCAAAATTTGGTGAAGGATATTTTCTTGAGAAAGCAAATGGATTCCGAAGGTTATATCCCTTTGAAATCAATTGCTAGTTTTTACAGAGTTCAACATTTAAGTGGTGGAAATTTGAATTTAGTTGTTGACGCCTTGGATTCATGTGGTAACTTGGATTACATTGGAAACAAGGAAACTTTTGACTTGAAATTGAGAGCAAAGGAGAATCCATTGACTTGGGTACTACCTGAAGATCAACGTGATTAATTTAAAGTTAACTCAACTTGAATCAAGTTGTTTCCTACGTTCATCTGTTTGTTGTGTTTGTGTTTTTTTTTTTTTAAAAAAAAAAAAAATGGTGTTATGTTACGTTTATGATCAAAAACCCATTTGATCACAGTTGTCATTTGGCGAATGATATTTTTGAATGAGATGTTGTCAATATTTGATTTTTAATAAAGGTTAAAAGTAAAAACTGTCAAATGTTCTACAAGAATAAAAAATTATGTTATAAAAAGAAAAAAAAAAAAAAAAAAATTATCCCCATCACAGAGGAAGTACAGATCATCACTACTGTATATACATTTTATCCCAGCCGATTCATTCACTGAAGCTATTGTCTGATGTTGTCTAATCAATATTGTTCTTCATATATTATGTGCTTCTTCTCTTTTGAAACCCACCCCCAAAAAAAACCAAAAAAAACCCCAAAAAAAAAAATTCACACAAAAGGACCCTCACACCAAAATTAATTATTTGCATGTTTTTCTTTTTAACTTTACTATTAGGTTTGCGGACTTTGATTTGATTGAATTATACTCATCTCAAACCTCATTTTGGTTTCTGTTGTTTTCTCGAAAATAAAATGGGAATTGAAAAAGGTTTCGGCAGATTGAGCACAACTAAACTGTGTATATATGTTGTTCATTTCAACAATGAATTACAATAAAAAAGCTTTTTTTTTTTAATAAAAGAAATCCAATACCACCTCCGTCATAATTGACATGGGCTATCCTCTATCTTCATATCTTTTTTCAGGTTTATAGGTGTTTTGCAGAATCGGACTCGTAGAATCTAAAAGGAAATAAGGACAAACAAGAAAGAAAAAAAAAAAACCACAAAAAAAAAAAAATAGTCACAAATTTTAAACAGTTGAAAGAGACATATATACATTAAAATGAGACCTACATTAGTGAAATTTGTCAAACCACGTCGTCCAGTTCGTGACACACCTCCTGTATCTCCACCATTACAATTATACCGTGAGATTTTAAGAGCTCATAAGGTTTTACCATTAGCGCAAAGACAACTAGGTGATGCTTATGTTAAACTGGAATTCAAAGCTCATAAGGATATTGATAATCCATTACATATAATAGGATTTCTCACTAGCTGGCAAGATTATTTAAGAATGATCAAAGGTGGAGATTGGAAATCGTACAGGTTGAAACAAGAAGATTTGAATAAGATGTCACCGGAACAAGTTGGTCAGTTGTACGAATTGATGCAAGAAACTCAAAATTTCGGTAAAGTTGATGAAGAAGGATGAATAATGATATGAATTTACCAATTTACTTGTACTATAGCTATCATCGTCATCAACTTTGATGAAACAAAAAAAAGATAAATATAAACATTATAGACTTTAGCCATTGGATTTTTATAAACTATGTAGATGGTGCTTGTGGAGGAGGAGGAGGAGGAGGAGGAACCATTCCACTGGTGTCTTTTTTAGCACCTGATATTTCTCTATCTAAATCTTTTGACCTTTGTGTCTCTTCATCTAAATATGACAAAATATCTGCACTATTGGCATTATGTGTCGTAGTCTTTTTTTTACTTCTTAAAGGAGGTGGAGCACTCAACGCTCCAGTATTAGACGAAGCAGCTGCAGGAGCAGGAGGTGGTGATGACAAAGATGATGGTTCAGATTGATATGACGCATTAGCAACTCCAGGTATGAATACATTCTCAGGATTTGAATTGAAAATGGCCTTCCCAGGTGCTAAATCGAAATCATCCACATAGAAATCATCATCATCGAGTAATTCTTCATCTTGATGGTGAATACCAGTATATTTCCCAACCACTTCAGGAATTCTATGTAATAATCCATATCCAACATCACAACCCAACAACCCTTGACCACCCCATAAATTGGACGGTTGTATCGTCACGGGTCTAACCACGTCAAAATCGTGATTGTAAACGTACAAGACAATTGAACTGTCATGTGGATTCTTGTCAAACCTGGAAGCAATAACTCGGGATAACAATTGCTCTCCACCAAATGCCAAAAGTCCCTCTTGTGCTCCAATGATGTAATCTGATTGTGGCAATAATCCAGCTTTATATGCAGGTGAATTCGGATGTGTTTGCAATACGTGCCATGTATACGTCGAAGCTACCAACGGAACCAACTGAACAGAAATACCTATGTTACTAAACGGTGGGTTGTTGTTTATAATGATGTTCCGATTTTCTTGGTGATGAGACAAATTGATCTCTTGCAATTCTTCATTTTCCTTTGCAAGGTCGGCAAAGGGTATTTGAGTTATTCTTTGAATACCACCTTTAGCACTCCAAATTTGAAATGATAAATTTTGTTTGTTCAGAACCAAATCATTCAAAAATTGCAAAAACCTAGAATGATCTAGTAAACCTTCCGATGTCATAAAAATGGATATCTCATATTCATTGATTTTTATTATATAGTCAAACCACGATTCAATTTTGGCCCTGGAAGCGATTGAGTCCTGTTGCACCGATAGTACTCGTAGACCCAATTCGGGACAATTACTGAAATAATGGTCATTAGCCTTACTGAATTGGAAATTCTCAGAAGCCTGTTGTTCAATGGTGTTGACTAACTTCTTTGCAAATGCAAACATACTGTACAAAGATCTATGAACAACTATGTGAACAAAACTAACTGTCTATTGAATATTTTTAAATTAACTATTAACAAAACAAACAACAACAACAACAAGAAAAAAAAATACATATAAAGAAATTCCATTTTTTGAACACCCATAAACTACTCTTCATCATCATCATCATCTAATGCTGCCAAAACTCTAGCTTCTTCATTCCCTCTTTCCAAATTCAAGAGATTGATCACTGGTAAGCTTATCATTAGTACTCCAAACAAGAACCAGAAACAATATCTGATATTGTGAGTTTTATCAGTGATCAAAGCAACCACTATTGGTCCCAAGATTGAACTTCCCTTATCCGTGATTTGAAAAAGGGCAAAATACATGCTTTCCCTTCCCTTTGGTATCAACATGGAAAATAAGGATCTTGAAACTGTTGCTATCCCGCCAAGTGAAAATCCATACCAAGCTGATAGGACAAACATCTCGAAATTGTGTTTTAAGCCAAATGATTCAAAGAAAAATCCAAGTAAACCATAAAATGGGATCATCGAGGCCCAAATGATGATGAGTTGAAGCAATGTTTTCAATGAAACATTCAAATACGGTTGAATGATATTTGGAATGACATAAGCTCCAATTATGGCACTCATCATAGTCAAGGTTCCAATGATTGATAATTGCAAGGTGCTCATATGTAACTCAGATCTTGCAAACAATACCGCTGTTGAGTTTATTGTCGTTAAAGAATCTGAAATGATGAACCATGACACCAAAAAAATGATGATGTCTTTCAATTGTGATGCTTGCAACAGAGAAACGTAAAGCTGTTTCCAACCAAATTTGATATAATGCCAAAGAGTATTCAAATTGTTCAAGCTTTGCAAAATTAATGGATGACAAAAAAGAAAACGGTTTAACGATGGGTTCGACAAATGGAAATCCAGCTCGGTAAGTTTCTTGACATGTAGATAAGAATCCCCTTGTCTTGGTTTCAACAAGACAGCTACTGGTATTTGAAATACAATCCACCAAAATCCCACAAAGCATATTGCAACTTGTATTGGCCATATTGAGTCATCTGCTGAACCCTTTGGAAACGTTTTCTTCAATTTTAAAATCATGAGCATGGTTACAATTTGAACGAATAAGGCACTGATATATCCTAAAGCTGCCCCATTTCCGCTTATTTGAGAGGAAACTTGTCCTTTTATTGTAGACTTTGCTCCTTTTTTCAACTTGAGAACTTTTGGATGATTATTTACCAATAAGGGCAAGTAGGAGTTCCCACAGACATTGACTAGGCCAAAGCAACTATTTGCGAGTATTGCCAATATACTACCCCAGTAGAAATTGCGATCCCCAAGAAAGATATAAGACATGGTGAATAATCCACCAACAATACTTGATCCAAGCAATATATGCTTCCTATGACTACCCTTGTCGGATGCTCCTGTGACACTTATAACCAAAATCGTTTGAAAAAAGACACTGGCAGCAAAAGTGTATAATGCGAATGAGGATGTGTCTATAAATATGCTATCATTGAACACTGGCAACACACATTTTTTGCCATCTTTTTCAATAGGTGATGGTTGGGTTGGTGGAATCGGTTCAGGAATCTTCAAAACTTCTTTGCAAGGTATGGAGTGGTCAATCAACTTTACACCATTGTCTCTAGCCATTTGCTCCAATAACAAAGGGACATAAGTCCCCACACAGCTCACAATAAAGGGTTCGGCTGCCCACGAGTATAAACTCCATCCGATGGTCTCTTTGGTGGTAGTTGGCTCAATGTTTTTGAAGCTGGACTCGTTCTCTCCCAGAGCTCTGTGGCTCCCCAACAAAGCTGCATTCTCGTTATGAACTACTTCATCCTCAGCATCCATGTTTACACAATATTGGTATAGACAGAGATGAATGCAGCAGTCTCTTAGGTTTTCTTTTGATGTGTTTTTTTAGTTCTGTAATCAGTTTGGAGAAGTTTGGCTTCTCCACATATCCGGAAACAGGAAACGGAAACGGAAACGGGAAAGTGGAGATAAAAGCATTGAGTGTTATATGAACGACCTTTTTGAGGTGGCTCTATTTTTGGAAAGTTGATTGTTGTCAAGCGGATTGAAAGAGATTTGAAAGAGATTAAAGGGTTTGTTTGTCCATTGGCACAAAGTAGATGTCGTATTTTCTATGAGTTCTAATTGGACCAAGAGTCACTTGTACTGTAAAGGCACAAATCTCGCCGCAAAAAGGCTTGCGAATGCGAATGAATTGAGTTAAAGTTTGGTGATGACTGCTGCTTTTTTTGCCGTAAACAAACGAGCTTTTTTTATTTTTTGGCCTAATGAGGATTGCTACCACGTTATATACGCCAACCAAAAACTTCCACACGTTTGCTGTATTTGGTATCTGGAAACCTTTCTGTGGACTTTGATATGCTCGAATTAATTAAGCCACGCAGCATGGAAACAATTGTTTATTTTCCTTGATATAAACACGATTTTCGATAGATGAAAGAAAGAAGATGGTGGATACGATAATGATAATAAAACTTCTACCAAGGACATTTGATTTGGTAGATTACAACTCTCTGAATGACCTAGCTCGGTCTAGATTGAAACGTGCTGGAAAACACTGGCAACTATCGATGGTTGCTTTACCAACTTTAAAGCGGACAAGGATGTCGATTGAGAATAATGTCGAATCTGCATATTTTCTGTGCTGATATGCAAGGTGATCGATATGACAAAAAAAACATTTGCTTCTAATTGGATAATAAACGCCATTTTCGTATTGTTCATATTCAATTTCATGCATGAAGTTATTACGCAGATAGATCTTTTGGGGTTCTTTTTGTACCCATTTATTGATTATTTGTTTATTTCAGTGCACAAAATGACAGGGTATAAAGCTCTTTGCTAATCTTCTTTGTTCCTTCTTTTTAAAGCGTATACTTCAAAAAAGTTCAAAACCTCGGTCTTCTTTCATTCGCTTCTAGTTGATCAGTTGTCTTGTATCAAAAGATGAATCCAACTAATTTACTCACAGTTTCATTACTGGTTTTCGTCGCCGGTTCTCAAGCTTGGGATTTGACTTACAATTGTGCATTTGCAACATACATCAAAGCTGAGGAATACCTCTCGTCACCAACTGCATCTAGTTTATTACCTACTCTGTCAGCGGTTTCTACCTCATTCAGTGGTTATTTCAATGGTACTAGTTCCTCAACAGGTTTATCTTTAGCAACTACAGGAACATCCACTACAGGAACGGGAACGTCAACTTCTAATACCTCCCAAAAGTCGTCATCATCATCAAGTACTTCCACATCAAGTGCTTCCACTAAAAAATCGTCATCATCCACTTCTTCTTCAACATCTTCTTCCACTTCTGCCTTATCATCATTTGCCTCTCTGATTTTGAGTGAGCATAACAATAAGCGTGCATTACACGGAAGTCCTGCATTAACATGGAGTGCAGAGTTGGCTGCTTTTGCTCAAGATTATGTTACCAATGGTTATGATCCATGTGACGGTTCTTTAGAACATTCCGAGACTTATTACGGAAAGTCATCAGGTTATGGTGAAAATTTGGCTCTTGGTTATACATATGTTGGAGCAGTAGATGCTTGGTACGATGAAATTAAAAACTATAATTATGCAGACCCTTCTGATTCTTCCAAAGGTGAGAGTGGACATTTCACTCAAGTTGTTTGGAACACCACAACAGAATTGGGATGTGCTACCAAATATTGTAATGCAGTATGGACAAATTACATTGTTTGTGAGTATTATCCTCCTGGAAACGTCATAGGTACATATCCTCAACATGTTCCACCATTGTTGGCCAATTAGTTTGACATCTCCTACATGAAAACTTTTATTCAATTCTCTTATGGTTTACTTTCGTTATGTTGCAAAACCTTGTATCATTATTTAATACTTATTATTATTATTAGTATTATTGTTATTATTGTTATTATTGTTATTATTATACCCTTCAAATTATTACGCAATCCGTTAGACCCAATCCGTACATGATTTTATCGACATCTCTTTTAATAAGGTCCCAATCCGACCTTCTTGTGACGAACTCGTAAATTTCCTCTTGATTGAAAATACCATTTTCTCTCCCAATCTTCACCACAAGCTTACCAATATCCTTAGAATTTGAAGCTTCAATCAAATAAAGTTGTGATATGGATTTCAATGCCGTGAAATAAGCCAAGACTGGCTTGATTTTGAGTTTCAAAAAAAAATTATAGTAAGCATTTAGATCAGATATCAAGATAATAGCACCTGTTGTTGATATTGTTAGGTCTTTGGTTATTAATTTCACCAATATTGTCACAAATCTTTCACCAATTTCCTGCTGAAACACATCAACGATGGTTTTATCAATTGACCCCGTTAACAAGTTAACGTGGTTTTCTAAAATTCCTAAAACTCTTTGAGCCAATTTTGATGGCTCTCCAAGATTGATGTTCTTTTCAACCAAATGCTTCTCTGTAATATTGAAATCGGCACCATCAAGCAGAGTCATGATACCATAACTGATCTCACTCATTAATACATCAATGGATATATTGAGGCCATCAGCAACATAATTGTCTAGCAAACTTTCAAATTTTTTCATGGATTTCTCACACTTGTTAGCCATCAAGAAATCTCTTTTAGTCTTGTGCCGTTGAACAACGATTTTAGCATTCACCAATTCTTCTCTGTAAAAAACCGAAACCATTTGTTGAATCAAGTCTCCAACATTGACCAACTCTATAAAGTTTATTATCGGATCAACTGTATTATCAGTTGAATTTTTCAAATCAGAAGGCTTATATGTCCTTAATCTTGTCAATGCCTTATCAAACCCTTCTCTTATATGAGCTTCCATAAGAATGTTCAACATATCATTGAACATTTCTTGACAAGTTATGTTAACCCTATGCTGAATATCTTCGTTGTGATATCCATTCAAAGGAGAATATTCACCAACTTTTTTCTTAGGGCTCAGCTTTTTGGCTGCAGCTCTTCCAGTCAAACTCAAAAGCAATTGTGTATTTTCTTTTAAAGTCTTTAAAAGTGTTATGGCTAAATCCAAGGATATCAAAGATTTAATATTGTTTAAATTGGCAGTCAAGATTTTCAAGTTTGCTTCATTTTTGGTAAACACTTTATGTTGTGAATTTTCCACTTCGTTCACATTGACCGTATTTCCCACCTTGAATATTTTGGAAAATCCAGTGAAGATATCCAACTTTAAAAAATTCTTATTTTTGCTGTCACTAGAAGTGACTAAATTTAAAATTTGAGAAGTTTGTGAAACCTCCTGCTGCCTTTGATTTGATTTCCATTGATCTACAATACCTTTCAAAAGAATATTGCATTGTTTTGGAAGCTTTTCGATGTATTCTGAAAGGAACAGCTCATAATAAAAATCCACCAACTCAACCGATATTTTCTTATAATCAATTGGTGTTGATGAAGCCGACAATTTTCTTTGAGTCTTGGCTTCAAATTGGGTTGAATCAACTGTGCCTCTTGATTCTTGGCCAGATTGTGAGGGAACAGATACTGGATATTCAAGCGTATTAAACAACTCTATAACTTTCCTGTAAAGATATGGGACGATTTGAAAGTACAAAGCAGCATCGCTCATTTCTTCCACTCCACTTTCTTTGTCTGACTTGCTTATCGGTGATGCTTCTCTTGAATTGGCATCCAGCGCATGCCGCTTCAAAGTGGGTATGTCAGACCATTCATTGACTTCCTCTTCCTCCTCTTCCTCTTCCTCTCCCTCTTCGTCTTGCTTCTTTTTTTCGACATCCTCGTCTAGTTCGTTTTCGGATCGCTCATCTGCTTCACTAGATATCTTGGTACTAATTTCAAAATTTTCTTCTTGTTCATCGATGTACGAGGCTTTTGCAATTAGATCCTCTAAAAATTTGCTGATCAATACATTTTGCAAGAAATTCTCAATGATCTTTAAAACAATTGGCACTTCGTTGATTTCATCACTCGAAGCTTTATAACTTGGATCAGAATTAAAAATAAAAGAAACTTCATTGAACTCCCTTGTCAACACTTCTTTAACTTGCTTGAAAATCTCTGATAATTTTTCGTAATTTATCTTTGTCTGATTGTTACCCACTTTAGAAAAGCATGAGTTGATAGTTTCATTTTGATTTAAAAAACTGAAATCTTCAATGTATCTGTCAACGAAAAATTCCAACACAAGGTCCAATGTGGTAGACACGCCATTTAGATTTAACGTGCTCAGTACTCTAACAAATCTCAAACACTCTTTGTAATTGTTTAAATTAAGGTTTGTTTCTATTTCCTTCAAAACAGAATTGGTAAAAATGTCAACGATGGCGTTCAACCTCACAGAAAAATTCTTGAAATCATCCAAGTCTTGAAAGATGTTCATAAATCGAGTCAAGTTGTTGAATATTATTACTTGTGATTCAGGGTCATTATATTGTTTGAGAAACTTTGAGTTTGCAAAATTTGACCTGTTGACAATGATCAAATCTTTGAATATCGGATTTATCTGTCGATATATCAGCTTAAACTGCAGAAAAGCTAGTGTCTTATTGAGAATGATATTGTCCTTGCTGAAACAATTTAATGGATTCAACATTGTTTCAAATCTTTTTAGTTGATCGGCTTCCGAATCATTAGCTGGCGATTTGTTTTGTTTTGTGTCCCACAACCCTAACACACGTAGCTTTCCAGCCCATAAGGTGTCATTCAAATAGACTGCATCATGACAGTTTTTACTCACTAGACTGAAGTTCAATAAATCAGCAATTGAGGACAAATTGAGAGCGATACAATTCGCTACAGCTGACGGAATAACGGTGTCATCATCTTCCAATTTTACAGAGTCCGGCTTTGAACTCAATGGTGGATCATCGTCGAAGTTCAATAGGTCTCCTTTTACGAGACTCATATTACAATTGACCTCTTGTGAATTGCACTGAGAGTTTATTCAAGTCTACACACAATCTGTCTAGATAAATAACCTTTTCAGTTTCCTTGAGTAACTTTTTTACTTCTACATACCAGCATCTGATTTGTAAAACCTGTGCACTACTTTCACTAGATTCGGAATCGCGAAAAAGGGAAGTTGGGGGCTGTCTATGTTAAAATAATCACAAAGAGATTACGTTAAGCAAAACAAGTAAGCTAAAATGTCAGTTGTATTTGTCAATAAGACAGCTGAAGAGGTCGAGAGGATTCCTACATCACCCGATTCAAAGAGTGCTGAGTTTTGAAAACTGAAAGCTTTAAGATTCTTCAACTAAAACGTCAATTAAAAGAGCAGTCCAATAGAAGAAAGTTGGAGGAGTCTCAAGAGTCTCAAGAGCCACGACCTTTGCAAAACCGATCTTGGCGGAGATGGCATGTCCATGGATCAGCCAGAGTTTGTATCATGGAGTGTTCAATTGGATAAGATCTATCATAGAAGTACCCAATTAGGAACGACTGATTACATCGATCCTTATGAATTAACTCCTGTCATTAACTCGAAGAAGGTGTGGAATTGTGTAAAAGTGATCTCTCAGCTGTTATTTTCAGAGAAAGAAACCGAATAGCATTATGTCAAGCAGACTTGAGAGAACATGTATCCCCTACTTACAAATAAAACATATCGTATCAAGAGCTATAGAAGAATACGAAACTGTCTAACGTTGAAGAGGAACGTAACAAGTTCTCAAAGAACTGAATAAAAAGATACGAATTTTCAGTATCCTTATTCGTCGGTGCAGACAATCCAATCCCTTTGAAATCGTTAAAAAAAAGTGTCGTGATACAATCATATCTCAATTATTTACTACTAAGATATCGGAAATATCCCAATGATGTTGACGCATCGGGAGTTGTCATTCAGCCAATAAAAATTCTTAAAGTACCTATGGAAAACTTTTCGATAGGAAGTTGTTCTTAATTGAAGTTGTTACTTTTAGTTACTACCAATTTGAGAGTTATTTTTCTATTCTTTGCTATGCAACTGGCAAAAATCACTCAAGTCATCATTTAGATTTGCCACTCAACCATGAATTGATGGTAACGATATTTGCCGGAGTATTATTATGTAGAGTTTTAAGATATATTAAGGGAACTTTCATCCCTCGATTTTATGGTTTATTTTAACAAGAATTTTTTATAATATTATTAATTTATTACGTTTAAGGAAATATTCACTTTTACAAAATGAAAGTAAAGTCGCAATCTTTCTGCTTCTGCTTGGCGAGTCTCAATGCATTGAATGATACCAAAGTGCTCTCTAAATAACTTCATCATGTTTTTTTGAGCCTATCTCAATGTATGCAACGCATAAAAATGAAATGGCGCTGATATTAATAAGATTTCTTTTTATTTATATTATTTGTATCTAAAGTTTAATGAATACAAGTTGCATAATAGATGAAATACCAGATTAGCTCCGAGAATGGTAACCATTGAACTAGTTCAGACCCTCTTTGCAGATTATCAATTTTTACTGTCACCCAATTTTGAGAGCTGGGCCCTAAATACTACTTTGCCTTCGAAATCTAGCCAAGAGTCGGGAAAATACTTCAAATTTACGGAGTAAGCATTTTACGTCTCTAGTGATAATCTTTCGATGATGCTTCTGGCGTCGTATGTTTCTCTATGTTTCTTTGGATTATGAATGTAGCAGATCTCAGACGACGACCGATTCTTTCTAAAAAATAGATTTTGTAGATGTCGGAGCTAATCCCTTCAAAGTACAAAAACAATATACGTGTTTTTTGATGTAGAAAAACAATATCCAGCATTCAGCACCGAGACAAACTTAAGGGAAAGAAAGAAAGAAAGAAAGAAAGAAAGGAAAAAAAACTTTCTACTAAAAATATACCATTTACATTGTCGCCTATTGTTTACTATTTGATACAACAATTTGGTTAAGTGGACATAAGAGCCGAAAAACGCCAGTCTTGCTCGAACACCGCAGATGAAACGAATCGAATCGCCATAGATTTCATCTGCTATGGATCTTGTAAGATGATGATTCTTTCTCAGCTTTTTCACTGAAATCTTTTGAATTGATCGACTATCCTAACCGACTAAAGCGGAAATCTCATAATAGTAAATCGAAGAGAGAAAAAACTAGAACCTCCGTGATAAGATGTATTATTGTGTCACTTGATCGGCGGTAGAGATGCAAAATCTCGAATTAATTTTACAAGAGTTGTCGTGGGAACAAACTTCTTTTTGATCCACGCACTGAACAAAGAAAAGAGCTGATGTTACAAGAAGAGCACAATAGGTCTTTCTATTGTCGTTGTACAGATCTTCCTATTCGTTCTCTAAATGTCTCAAATAAGCTGCTCAAGACTATATACTTCAAACAAAAGTCTCTTTTGAAACTGCTTTTTTCACAATACTATTTCATGAACACACCTAAGAACTCTCAAATCGATTCTCTCTATGCTATCGTTGTTGTTGTTGCTGTTGTTAATGCTGCGCAAAACATTCAGACTCAGATCGATCTAGCTAAAAATTTTCAGCGGTGAAAAAAAGAAAAGAGGGAAAAAGAAAGAGGTGAATCTTCCCAAAACGGCAACTCCAGCAAACAGCCTTAAATGACAACGCGAATCAGGTATAGATGGTGCATGTCATGTCATGCACTGTCACCGCTTGTATTATTATGGTGAAATGAAATATTCACGAGAATCTTGAAAATTTCAAGCAGCTCGCAGAGATCACAGGAAAGCGAATGCAGAACTGTATTAGCCTTGACGCTCTCCTTTTTCATGTACCTTTCGTTGATAACTTTTATTTTATTATTGGGAAATATAGATATGTATGTACTCATCATTATATATATAATTTGATATCCACTGATTTCTTTGAAAATTTTTATTCTCCTTTTAATTTGAATCAATAAATCATCCATTCGCTTTTTTGTTAAATACATACAATGATTTACTCAAACTTATTGAAATCCACTGCTTTAATTGCTGGTTTATCTGCCTCAGCCAATGCTTTGACCCATTACAAAAGTGGTGAAATTGACTTGGTCAAGAGAGCTTCCGATTTAGGTAACACCGGTATAACTTACGATGTTTCAGAAGATGGCTTAAGTACCACTGCTACTTTCAACGTTGATTACGATGATGTTGTCGTTGCTAAAGGTTATGCTGTCAGTGAAGACTTCACACTTACTGCTTCCGATTCAGGTTTCCAATTGACTGCTACATACGGTAACACCACTGAATTTTGTGAAGATGCTGATAAATGGATGATTGTCTACTCATACGATGGTTCCACTCCAGCTTTGATTGCCCCAGATTGTGACAATTACTTCACCTTGTTGGAAAAAGACGGTAGTGTCATTGACTGGAAAGCTGGTGGATGTGTTTCAATTGGTTCATTTGCCGCTGCTAACCCAGCTTGTGGTGCTGCCAGTTCATCAGCAACTTCTACTGTTGCCCTCTCAACTTCTGCTTCTTCTTCAGCTGCTCCAACCACATTCACTGAAATTGTCATTACTGAAACTGTTTCAGGTGTTTCAACAGAGTACACCACTTACTGTCCATTGACTTCAGGTGAACCAAACTACTCAGCTTTGTCAACTTCAATTGTCACTGTTTCAGAAGGTGTTACCACAACCGTTGTCATTCCATGTTCAGAATGTGCTGCCGCTGCTTCATCAGCCGTCGCTGCTGCCACCACTACACCAACAGGTGGTTTGTTCGTTGAAACCACTTATGTCACTGGTACTTCAACTGTTACCTCATTTGTCCCATGTCCTTCAACTTCAGCACCAACAACTTTCACTGAAGTTGTCATTACCAAGACCATTGAAGGTACTTCAACTGAATACACTACCTACTGTCCATTGACTGCTGGTAAACCAAACTACTCAGCTTTGTCAACTTCAGTTGAAACTGTTTCAGAAGGTGTCACTTCAACTGTTGTCATTCCATGTTCAGAATGTGCCGCTGATGTCTCATCAGCTATTAACGCCAAATCAGCTGCTGCTGCAACTGCTACTGGTGCTGCCACTACTGGAGGTTTGTTCGTTGAAACCACTTATGTTTCAGGTACCGCCACTGTTACCTCATACGTTTCATGTTCAAGCTCAGCTGGTCCAACTGCTGCCGCTACTGCTACCGGTGTTACCGCCACTGCTCCAGCTGCTGGTGAAGGTGAATCAGTTTCATCAACTGTCTTCACCACTTACACAACTACTGCTGCTAATGGTAAGTCATCAGTTGTCACTTCAGCTGTTGCCGCTACTACTTCCCCAGCTACTGGTGAAGGTGAATCAGTTTCTTCAACTGTTTACACAACTTTCTCTACAACTGCTGCTAACGGTGTTCCAACAACTGTTACTTCAGCTGTTTCTTCTGGTGTTCCAGTTGTTGCCGCAGAGAACGGTCAAGGTTCTTCATCTACTGTTGCTACTGGTGCTGCTGGTTCAGCTACACCATCCGTCTTGGAAGGTGGTGCTTCCGTCAAATTAGCCTCATCAGGTTTGATTGGTGCTGCTATCGCCATGTTCTTATTGTAAGTTTTTCAATGAAAAATTCATTATTCGAACCACCAATTTTGCATTCATCACTACATTTGTTTTCATCATTTCAAAGATCTAAATCCAATTTAATATCCCCAATGTTATTTGGATTTTTTTTCAAACAATTACTTTCCAATATAAGGACATCTTGTACTGCATACATATATACCAAAATTTTTATTTTGTTCATTCATTCATACAGTTGATCGAATTCGATCAGGTTACAATTTCAAGAAAGAAGGTGACACATGTTATTGTCGTTACCAAATATACATAATCAAAGACAGAATTCAAGTTTTTTTCCATGCTATTTCGACTTTACCATTCAGTGTTCTTCTTTTTTTGGCATTATATTATTTGATTTAAAAGATTTTTATAATCATGTTCCATGATTTATAAATTTGGGTCGGTTGTTTTTTCAGTTTCTATTTCTCACTATTACTTATTTTTTTTATATATATTACTACTTAATGCTTGACTAATTTGCACCATGATTTTTTTTTGTTAATAACATTATAACCTGTAATTTAACTTCAGCGAAATTATTTAACTCAAAATTGGGTGTTGTATTGTAATAGATAAAACTTGTACTTATTCACCGAGATTGGTAATCTTGCAGGTCCAGCGGTAAAAAAAAATAAAAATAAAAAAACACCATTTTGTATTACTTTAAATTTTTTTTCCTCGCCAACACCCTCCAATTAATAGTACGCGTAAGCGAGTAATAACGAGGCAATTAACCCATTTTGAGTAAATTGAAAAGTACAGCTTCTTATTTACAGTTTGGTCGCTGTACGAATGGCGTTGTTTGAGGATCGAAATTATATTAGATGACAACAACTACCAATAAAATATAATATTAATGATAAGCCTTAGAAAATTACGAGTGCAAATATGTAAATAAGGGATAAGAACGATAACTAGATTGAATAGTAAACATTCGTTGCTTTGGTGAAATTCGATCGTAATTCCGAAATGAGCGCAATCGTTTTCATAGATTTAAGATGGAACAGTCTGTGATGCAATAAAAAAATCATCTCTTGTACAGATAGATGCTTTTGTTTGTTTGTTTGTTTGTTTATTTATTTACATTTTATTATCTATTATGCAGTACTCGGGAGAGAGAAAGAAAAAAACACAACAAAAAATTCTTCATTTCAAAAATCAAATTTTTTTATTTCAACATGGCTTGGTACGAGTGTTTTTTTTTTTAGATCGACTGTAATGCTGCTGCGTCTGCCAATCTCTTCTACATTCACATGGCGGGAATTCCCCTAGGCCTTTTTTCATCAAAACACTCATAATACTGTTGCATGATTGCCTGATTATTTTTCTATTCATCATACCAATCTTGCCGTAATATCGAGGAGGTCCTAATGGCAAAAACAACAACAACAATAAGATTTTCCTCATAAACGAAATTTCCAACAGGTTACCGTGTTACCGTGTTGCCTGGAGTGATAAGTAATTTCAAGTGGTAAGCGAATGAAAAAACCCTGCCTGTAATAAGACTAAAATTAGAAATTTCTTGGGAGAATAAGGGGGAGATTCCTACTAATCATGCGGGTGGTGGTTTCCAACATGAATTATCGTGATGGAATCTTGTTACTAGTTTTAAATGAAATCATATCTGAGGGTACACTTGCAGCTAAGTAATAATGCAGATGCAATGCAAGGGATTGTATGCGAGCGCACTGTCGCGACACTCCAAAGAAACCATTTCTTGACCGTATTGGGAAATCTTTTTTTGCTCGTGGGAATATTTTTGTATAAGATTAAAATAACATCCAGCTTTTCCCAATTTACTTAGCTCTGAGTACTATCCATATCATTATCAAATAGAATACATATCATAATGAAGTTCACATCTTGTTTAAGCTTATTAGTAGCAGCTGTTGCCTCAGTCTCCGCTTACGATTTCAGTGAATATCTGGTTGAAGTCACTCATTACAAGGCTTCATTCGTCAACAGTGCTACTACTCCATCATCAGCTCCAACATCAGCTCCATATACCAACAGCTCATCTTTTTAAATTGAGGTGGAATTGACATTATAAAAAAATTGTCATTTTTGCTCGTGTTTTCTAATGTTACTGTTTCTATTTGTCTGTCTGTCTGCTATGTTCACTTCTGTTGTCATTTGATAATTCCACAATTGTTCTTGTTTGCTATATAAAAAAAAAAAATTGGTTATTCAAGGGCAACCGCGTTGTTTTTTCATGTTACTACTACTATCATCATCATTGTTTTTCATGTTTTATTTTTAATTGGGGGAAGTGTTTTTCATTAAAGTTTTACTTGATTTTTAACTTGTCTTTTAACTTTTAAAACAAAAGACAAAAGATACAAAATCATATATTTTCAAAGTTGATCGTTATTGGTGATTAGCAAATGTGGGTTCTCTGCTTGGTTTCTTTTCCTTTTTGCAATAATGCTCGCCATATGATTTCGTATGGATTTTTATTTGCAATTAATAATTCCATCACAGAGGTTCTCTTGTTGTTTTTTACCAATTTCCGTTCATGTATACCATTTCTTTATTATTTAACTTTTTATTTCAAAGTTTTTTAATAAATCATCTGCAAATTAGTCAAGTCAAAATATTTTTAAAAATGTAGTTCATTACAAGGTCAGTACTAATCACAACTCATTACTTCTTCATAAAATAATTATATATTTTGGACCATTAAAATTCAATATGTAAAAATAAAAAAAAAATATTATTAACTATATATGTCCCTCCTGCGACCGTTGCTTCGTATATATGAGATCGACCACCTAGACTTTTATCAGCTGCAGAGTGTTCTCGACTTAATTACTAGTTTTGTATTCGTTGAACTTCTTCATCACCAACTCATTGAAACTATGTCCTTTCAGCTTCTGGTTTCTCCGTTCATATGCGTAGAAAGATAATACTCCTACTGTAATTCCAAATATTGGATCCATGGTTCTATGTGGATCACAGTTAGTACACATTGTACCCTTGGGAATCGTTTTTGAAAAGAACTTACCTTGATAAGAGGTATTGTGGAGATGCCATTGTATACCTTGGTTTAATTGGACAACTTTTAACAACTTCAATGAATTTGTGTTTTTTTTTGTTCTTTCTTATTATTGTTATTATTATTGTTATATTTATTACAAAAATTTAAAAAAAATGAGAAAAACAAATCAAAGGGTTACCTCCTCACTAGCACAAAATGGAGATTCCACGAAACAGAGTAGATCAATTGGACTCTAAATTATTAGATAATGAGCTATTTGAAATGCTTTATGGCAACCTCACATCGTGTTTCCAACAACAGAATTTACCCAGATTTATTGCCAATCTTAAATCCAAAAATAGTGATGAATTGAGATTGATTATCAAATTGGTCATTTTCAAGTTCACAATATGGAATACAAGTTCAAGTTATGGAATGGGATTACAAAACTTGAAAATATCAGGTAAAAAGCATCATGATTTGAAGAAGAGACTCTTATTGGGATTAGTTGTGGGGAATTACCTGTTAAAGAAATTTGAATCGTACATCTATTCAACAGAAGATGATAGTAAATTAACAGAATTCTTCAAGGGAACAATAATCAAATTGCAAAACATGTTGAAGACCTTATCATTGATGAATTTTTTCATTTTTTTATTGGATGGTAAATATCCAACTTTAATTTTCAGATTTTTGCAATTACAATTGACTAAACTGTCACCAAACTCAGTATCAATGAATGATACCGAAAACATTTCATACGAATTTCAAAACAGACAATTGGTATGGAACACGTTGACAGAGTTTTTAATATTCATGATACCGATGTTGAAGATATCGAATTT
>JAJLSN010000022.1:0-39712 GCA_030567655.1 Nakazawaea ernobii
GAAATTGCTAATTTTGATAAATCCCTCAAAGGTAAGGGAGGTCACATCATCAGCAATTTTTTTTATCGGTTATTCAACTGTGGTGAAATGTCAATGAATGAGGTACAAGAAAGATATCCATGGGTTCAATTCTTACCGAAAAGGAAAACAGGATATGATTTTGAAGAACTGCTTGTTGAAACTAGATCTACAGTGAGAAATACTGATATGATTCCATTTTATACTTCAGAAAATGTGGAAACCATTGAAATGACTCGGTTTAGGTAATATACAGATTAGTCATGACAATTTATGTAATTCCAGCACCCAATCTTGTAGCGGCTGATCTCCATTTAAAAATTTATCTCTTCTTAACTCGCCAAATTTAGCAAAATTGGAATTTGAAATTAATGTTGTCGAGCAATATATACTAGCACCTACCCAAGGTCCCAAACTTTTTATCGGATTAAATTTGAATTGTGGTGACCTGCTTCGCAACTCATCAATAATATTTGACTTTAATCCTGGTATAGTTGCTAGGTCTCCAGTGATGATAATATTATTTAAAATCTCAGATTTACAATCCAAGGGTAATTTCAAATCGTCAATTATCAAATCCAATACCGATTTTTCATCTATGTCACCCAGTTTGGAAAACAACAATGACTCTGTTGCTTCAAAACGTAGCAGATTGGGAATTTGTATATTGTCAAATATTTTAAAACTTGATGTATCATGCTCCTGTTTATCAGACCGCAAATAAGATTCTTTTATAAATCTCTCAACAAATTCGAACAATTTGTGATTGTCTTTTTTGAAAGGCAAATTTTCAACACCAATTGCATCGATTAAGGACTCCAATACTTTATAATGCAACCACTTACCTCCTCGTTTAGTAGTCTTCACCTCCTGGTGCAAGATATAGTGTTGATACACAGGGACAACTGTAGCATTCTCCCAATTGACATCAATAACAAGCGCTGTGGCCACCCCTGCACTGATACATGATAATAGCGGTTCGGGTATAGATATTATTGATTGTGTTTGGAAACCCCTGAATAATAATGTCGACAAGTGTCTTTTCATGGGTATTGGGAACCAGATAGGCTCGGGAATAATTATTCTACAGTTCTTGGGGCTCATTAATAGGACCGAGTTGAAAATTTCATGGATAGACCTTTCCAAGATTTGAAGTATCTTGTCATCCTCGTTCAATAGAGTATCGTGATTGTATAACCATTGATGATTAGACAAGTCTCTCAAATAAATATGATGCACCAGTTCTTGTATAGATGATAATGTCAATTTGGTAGTATGGTCTATGAATTGATCATTTGTTGAGTTTTCCAAGCTCAATGAAGTATCGATAGATTGATTCCATCTCTTGTTATTTGTCTGTGAGATGAACAATGGTAATGAGTCGCCAGATACTCCAGCCTTGATTTTCCTTGGAGTTATTTGAAGAACAATGGGATAGTACTGTAGTGAAGTGTCTGCAGCTTGAAATTTCACTGGTGAGTCAGGGACGTTGCCAGACATCAAACCATAGCATAAACTTATTGATATACTTTTCGGCCCTTGTTCTTTATTATTTGTTTTGATCCTTAGTTTTGATTTTTTATACACGAAAAAAGGTTTTTACATACTTTCATATCAAATGGCAGATAAGAAATTAACCCCAAAAGTTGAATGATTAGACCATTCTCAAGCCAGTAAAAATCAGCTTACAAAGCTTGAGACTTCTTGCAATAACTGCTGTTAAAAAAAGGTTGAGCCTCAACTAAAAATATTCTGAACAAAAGACAGGTATATAAAATATAATGCTAAGAGGAAGAAAAGGACAATCCTTGTAAAGTAAAAAAGGTAAATGTGTTGAGATATATCTTTTAAGATGATAAAGTAGCATGGAGCCATCAGAATTAAAAAAGATCTGAAAAGGGATTTAGACGTTAATATATTCTTCAATCGCAATACTGGGGCAACAGTACCAGTTAGCAAATTACTAAAAAAAATAGTGTAATATATTTCAACCAAGTGGATGTCGTCAAGTTTTTACAAGAATCAAATGTGTTTATGGAGAAATGATTTGATTTATATGAAATGAGTACTGATTTGAAGAGTTAATGGGAAAGAAAATAGATCGTGTGCGAATGTTATATCAATTTGCCCTGATTGCAAAGACATTACAATTGAATCAACGGACAGATTTTTTCAAGAGTTGATATCAAAAGGGTTGTTCAAAATGATCAATTTTTCATTACAGGAAAAATCGACGAATGTCCGTGTATTATGTACCGAGTTGTTCAATTCCATAACAGAGCATAATAGGACACTTTTAAAGGACAAAAACAATTCCCACTACAACACACAACATAATGTATCTCACTGTGTTGTTTTCTCAAAATGCTCCTCGAAAGCAAGTCATAAGATAAGGCAATATCATGTATTCTCAGATTTCAGTTTTGAATATTATTTTCTATTAGTAAAAATAGTTTTGAATATTATTTTTTAGTAGTAAAAAATATTTCAATTCAAGGCATTCAAAGATAAGTATCATTTGCATGTGATGAGGTGCTAGATTACTAAAAATGTGTATAATGCCGTAAATAGCCTCATACAATCAGTATTGAATTTTCGTCTGATTATTTTATATCGTAGTTTATACCCGTTTACTCTTATTTTCATAAGATTTGACTTTTTATGCATGCGTAGTCCAAGTGGCCATAAAATATCACGTGCGTCATATACACATTGAAGGACACCCCGTATAAAACACAAGTCTTACTTACAAAAGTAAACAACTCAAATATAACATAAGGCATTGATTATGATGAATAGAGCCTTGTAATATATCAGCTGCAATCTTTTACAATTCAACCTTCTTATTTATAAGTTTTGAGAAAGACATCATCTTGAAAAGAATTTTAGTTTAAAATAAAAAATATCCAGAAAGAAATTCACGAGCTAGAATAACAAACTGGTCTAGGCCTAAACAAACACTTTTTTCAAGCGGAAATAGATATCCAAGAGGAGGTTGATGTAGGCCGAGGCGGATATGTCATTATCTTCATAACGAACTAGAAGTACAGACTTGGCTGAAAAAATGCTTGAGCCTTAGTAGAACTATTATTTAATGAAAAAAATGTTTAAAGTTGAAAGAAAAACCCTGTAGTTCCACGGGATTATTGCCGCCAACGCCTATATCTAATATTTCAAAGAAGTACTGATTGTCATTGGACCGAGAGTTCAATGTTATTTGCGGCGCGTCGCCTTGGAAAGAATCTAGGATAATCTGACCTTTAATGCACCCCGGTATTATTCCAAAAGTTGTCTATGCGTGCGCCAACATGACTTTCTGCCCGCAGAGTCAGCAAAGTTAGTAAATAGCAAAATTGCCGCGGGTGCTCTCGTATGATTGGCTGGGAATAAGGATGAGCTGACATGATTATGTTGGTGGAGTGCTCTCAATTAGGACAGAAAATCATAAAAGATTCGGATGTTCAGTATCACCGGACTGCAAAACCGCAATATAGAAAATTCTAGAAACTGTTTTATTTTTATTTTTCTTGTTTTTTTTTTTTAATTCCGCAAGTCTTCCGTGATTTGCGAAAGAAAAATAACATGTGAACTTTAAACTTAACCTTGTGTCTTTTTTGCTAAGCAATGGGCGAATGTTCATGCATGTGAATGTAAGGACCTGTACTTTTTTGTTTGCGAAAATAGCTTATTTCGAGGATTGAACTGTTTGATTGTAATAATCAACTTGTGCTTGATCGGAACCGAGACAAAAAGCATCCGGATCTACAAGTGTGTACAGATTTTAGCTTCTTCAATCATGACAAACGCTGTTATTATCCATTCATAACATCAGACCTCGTCACACACGTGAGGAAATAGCAAGACGTATGCACACTTTGGGTTAGTGGTGGCGAGACGCCGACATTTAAATTTAATGTATGAGTTTAACACTGTAATTATTATTTGGTGGCTGTGATCAGTAAAATTCTTCATGGTGTCAAATTGTTTCGCTGTTGAATCTAATGGTTCTATATTTCATGCATTTGGCGAATCCCATTTTCGGGAAACAAGTTGTGTGTGATCAACGAAGGTGTATCACGCATGCATAAAAAAACACCCAGACACAAGTGCAATCGAACCGGACAAAAGAAGAAGTTTGAGGCCCGTTTTCAGCGGATAAGAAAAAGCATCTAAGATATTTCTACATGATGAGAGCAAATCTCCTTCAAAATATCTACTCCGGAATTTCCATATTGGCAATTTGAAGAATCAAATTTTAACTTGCACTCCTGTGACGTAAAAAAAAAATCAAATCTTGGAGGAGAAGCAAATAGAAAAAAACATAATTAACAAAGGACTACAACGAA
Source organism: Nakazawaea ernobii (assembly GCA_030567655.1). Lineage (NCBI taxonomy): Eukaryota > Fungi > Ascomycota > Pichiomycetes > Alaninales > Pachysolenaceae > Nakazawaea > Nakazawaea ernobii. The sequence continues at coordinate 4,365 of JAJLSN010000022.1, forward strand.
AAATATAGAATCGGCTATTAAAACATGACATGTTACATCTCATGTACAATCTTGCTGGGCAATAAGCATGCCACACATAACCTGACCTTCTCCATGTACGGTTCTAATGTCCGATTTGTGAATAGGCTTTAGTCATTAACCAGCAGTAGAAAGCCCTTCAAAGAAATTCTTTATTATTCCATTGAATTCCTTTTTCACCAGTTGACTTATTATTACATTTAGAGTTTGAATAAATTTTTGATTTTTTCCAAAGGTTACATTTTCATTTAAATAATGCCATATCTCTTCTCCCTTGATGTATTTTCTTTTCTTAAATGATAGAATATTTTTTTTGATCTAGAATCTTCCTTGACAGATTCCCAACTTTGTATATAAGGTAAGAGAATTCATTTACTTTTGAATTTGAGAGACTTTCAATTTTTCAATTTTCAACTTGAGGTACTGATTAGAGTGTATTAACTAATCGTCAACCAAACAATCAAAAGACAACCAAATTTTCGTGATTATTTGGGAAATTTTTTTACCAATAATATCAGTCAATCATCACTATTTTGAAAAGCCATTTGACAATTGCAAAACGTTTTCACAAACTCAAGATTTCACTTTAAACAATCCACTTTAAGACGAGTTACATTTACATAATCATACATGTTTGATTAGTGATTTCTTTTCGAATTTCAAAGTATCATCACGAAACTCAATCTATGAATTCAAAACTCACAACAAAAGTCACAAATGAAATGGTAGATGTTGATGAAAGAACTTCATCAAATTTACTGAATATTGAAAAAGAACAACAAAATTATGAGAATAAATCACATCAACAAGAAAAGATAGAAACAGAATCATCCCAGGACATTCAAGATATATCACACTATGCTTCAGATCATCCGCTGTTGAATCAACCACCGTTCCAACCTGCTGCTGTCCACTTCCACCCAGGTTTCGAAGCACCTCAACATATTTATCCACATCCAACTTCAGCTCCTCCACCAATTGGATTCATTCCGGCCTACAGGTCATACTCAATGCCACATATCATGCCATCTTATCACGTTGCTCCACAATACTTTGTTCAACCTCAATTCAACGCAGTGAACCAGCGATTCAATCAATTTGACTTTCCTCAGCAACAACAACAACAACAACAACAACAACAACAGCAACAAGAAAGTTCCGGAAGTAAATCCGAACCTGTATCTTCGGTCTTCAAAAAGACTTGCTATAAGTGTGGAAATTTGGGTCATTTTGCTGAAGAATGTGAATTTGAAGAAAGGCTTTGTTACAATTGTAAGCAGCCAGGTCACGAAACATCAGAGTGCCCGAATCCAAGATCAACCGAGTTGAAACAATGTTACATATGCCGTGAGATTGGTCATCTTCAATCTAATTGTCCAAAGAGAACATCATCATCATTGTCATCATCATCATCATCATCATCAGTTTCACCATCACCATCCAATCCGACATCTCTTGAAACATCATCATCATCGGCTTCATCTTTTGATTCTGCCTCAAAAAAATCATCAAGGCAACCACAAAAACCTTTCAGGAGGCCATCGCAACCTCTGTCTTTGAACACATACTATTATCCTAATCACGGGAACTCGTTGCTTACAAGTGCTCCGGCTTCTCCACTGATGGGCTCCAGTATTTCAATGCCTCCTCAAGATTTTAGAATTTTGTTGCAACAACAATATATCGACCCATGCATGATTACACAAAGGACTTTATATTTACAAAATGCTAATCATGCATTCCTGCAAAGGAGATCAAGGTCAGGCTCAGTTCCATTAGTTCTGTTTAATCATTTGACAAGACATGGTAACAACAAAACATCGGAATCGAAGTCCAAGAGACCATCAATTCATCAACTTGATCAATCGGAGAAGGAAGCGAAAATGGACATTACACAAAATGATGAGTCAAAAAATTTATCCAAGGACATTTTATAGCCAATACACACTTTATGTCATTTTCACCTTCATGATCAATGTTATTTTTCTTCATATCGTAACTCATATAATTAATTTCAAGCAGGAGAAATGGGTCTACATAGAAAAGCTTTTTCTTATTCAATTTTTTTCTTCACAACGGTTTATGTGTGTCCTTTTGCTCTTATTCATAAGGATACACACTTATTTTTCTATATCAATAGTTTTTTGTTTTTGATTGCTTTGTATATAAGCAGGACCGGGATGTTGTTAGTTTGGAATATACATCAATCACTTATTTTTATGCAACAAGAAGTGTTCTCACTTAAAACGGTTATCGCTTCATTATATTGGGATGTTTATAGACGGGTACTGGGGTTAATAAACTAATTGCTTTTGTATTTGTTAAATCAAGTTGTTGTAGCTCCTTCTCAAATAAAAAATCATTAAAAAAAAAAACATCCTCCTTATTATCCTTTTCAATCTTTATAACAAACTATAAGAATCGCACCACAATTCTTCGATTTAGAAAAACACACACCCTGTTTTCTGTTTTCTGATTTATTAGCTTCAAGTGATCAACATTCAGCGATATTGACCATCAGAAGTGGTATAGCAATTCTAATTTTGAGCTAGATATCATTTTGAAATTTAACAAGGAGGATATGACAGTCTCAGATTTTGAAGACGGTTTGGTCGGTCCAGGGACTATCATCTCAGTTGATGAGTTGCAACATCATGGAATAAATGCCAGTGATATTCAAAAGTTGAAAAGTGCAGGTGTTTGCTCTATCTCTGTATGTTGGTTTGATCAAAAAGATCCAATCTCCCCCCTTCTTTTCATCTCAGACAAACTAACAAGCAAACCATACCAATTAGTCAGTATCAGCTACAACCAGACGAAACCTTTTGAAGATCAAAGGGTTGAGTGATGTCAAAGTGGCAAAGATTAAGGAAGCACTGGGTAAGTTGATGACGTGTGGATTTATCCCTGCCACTTTGCAACTGGAATTAAGAAGAAGAGTCATACCTCTATCGACAGGTTCCAAGTCATTTGATGAGATGTTGGGTGGTGGCATTATGACTATGTCGATAACTGAAGTCTTTGGAGAGTTCAGATGTGGTAAAACTCAATTAGCACACACACTTTGTGTAACTGCTCAGCTTCCAAAAGTAAGTAAAACATTGAAATTTTCTTGGAAAATCATAAAATTTCTATTAACATCTTATTTTAGCAAATGGGTGGTGGTGAAGGGAAAGTGGCATACATTGATACCGAAGGAACTTTCAGACCGGAAAGAATCAGGCAAATTGCTGAGAAGTATGATGTTGATCTGGAAACTTGCTTGTCCAATATATCTTATGTTAGGGCATTAAACAGTGAACATCAGCATGAATTAATTGAGCAAATTGGTCAACAATTGTCCAACAATGACTGCAGATTAATCGTATGTCTCAAAAGTGAAACCAATACCATGATCTACAATTATATTCAAATACTAATTTCCAAATTTTAGATTGTTGATTCAATTATGGCCAACTTCAGAGTTGATGTAAGTTGATATTAGTTTTAGAAAAAAAAGTTATCTGAATCTAACCAATCTTTGAAGTATTCTGGGCGTGGTGAACTAGGTGAAAGGCAACAAAAGTAAGTTTCTCCATTAAAAGGCGAAAAAGCAACATCTTGAAAAACAAAAAACCCACTCAAAGATACTAACGAAGATCTCTTTGTAAAATCTAGATTAAACCAACATCTTTCCAAATTGAACAGACTTGCAGAAGAGTATAATTTAGCAGTATTTTTGACCAACCAAGTACAATCAGACCCAGGAGCAAGTGCTCTCTTTGCCTCTGCTGATGGTCGTAAGCCGTAAGTATATGAAAATTTTTTTCGATTGTCAATTCATTTCATTTCTTTTCTTTTTTTTAATTTGAACCAGAAAGAAGTTCCAACTAACAGCATATTTACAGGATTGGTGGGCATGTTTTGGCACATGCCTCACAAACAAGAATTCTTTTACGGTAAGTCAATTTTAATAACTCAAAATTCAAAATCTAGCTCAATTTTAATATTAACAATTTATGCTATCAAAATTAGTAAAGGACGAGGAGATGAAAGAGTGGCAAAGTTGCAAGATAGTCCAGATATGCCTGAGAAAGAGTGTGTCTACGTTATTGGTGAAGGTGGTATTACGGATAGCACTGGCTGAGTAAATCACCATTTGAAAATGCAGGTTTTGGTGGGCGAAATCCGCGCAATGGTATATGTGTCTTATTTTTTTCAAATCGAAGAAACCAACTAAGAGAGTTTGGGTTTCAATGTTTTATTTTTTAGTGTATTGAATTGGTATATTCGAGTACTTCAGTTCCAATTTTTAGTGTGATAGTGCTTGAACAAAATGTGTGTTTTTGCTATTGTTTTGAGAAAATGTAATAATAGTCTTCCAAGCAATAGTCATTTCTCGATATAGCTCCGTCCTTTTTGACATGGTGACTCCATAAAGAAGGTAATAACAAGTGCTGCTTCTCTTCATCTCAAACTCATAATGGTGTCTTAATGGTCAATTGTAGATGAGTAATCTTCTGCTCTTTATGAAAAAGGGAGAAAATTGGCTCGCGCATATTGATATTGAATTATCTGAAGATCGTCTCATCAGAGAAAAGTTATTCAAAAGAACAAGAGGAAAAAGCAGAACACAAACAAAGAATAAAAAATTGTAAAAAAAAATTACAGAAATTGCAAATTATAGATAGAGAGATAGATAGATAGACAGATAGGTTGATATATTATAATCAGTACCAAAGTCGAATCAATATCCATATATAGATAAATACATTAAGATGGGTGCAGTACTTTCATTACCATTAGCACTACCATCCATGGTTGGATCATGGGTGTCATCATTTTGTGGAGCGGCAATGTGTACAGCTTGCTTTTCCAATCAAAACCCATTATCAAAGACATTTAAATCTTCAATAGCAACAAGGATAACTTATGCTATCATATTCTTGATAAATACTATTGTATCATGGATATCGTTGTCGAATATCATATTACAAAAATTGGATAAATTGACCTGGGGGTTGTTCAAATTCAGTAATGCTTATTGTGATGAAGATAATAATTGTAGTGGATTTACCAGTGTTCATCGTATCAATTTATCATTAGGATTATTTCATTTGATGTTGGCGTCGTTGATGGTTGGTGTGAATTCCACGAGTAATCCCAGGTCAGTGATACAAAATGGGTATTGGAAGAGTAAGATTGCAATTTGGTGGAGTTTAATTTTCTTGAGTTTTATGGTTCCTGATAAATTCTTTGTCGTTTGGGGGAACTATTTCTCAATTATATTCAGTACAATGTTCATCGGAATTGGTTTGATTTTGTTAGTGGATTTTGCCCATGAATGGGCAGAGACTTGTATTGAAAAAATTGAAGAAGGTGAAATATACATTGGAGATGAACCTTCAAGTTCAACAAATTTTTGGATGACATTATTAGTTGGTGGTACCATTTCAATGTATCTTGCCTCGATGGTGATGACGATCTTGATGTATATATATTTTTCACATAAAGGTTGTTCATTAAACACGACACTGATTACAATTAATTTAATTCTTGTGATATTGGTGACAGGGTTATCAGTTACTCCAGTGGTTCAGGATTATAATCCAAATGCCGGGTTAGCACAGGCTTCTATGTGTTGTGCATATTGTACCTATTTAGTTTTCAGTGCATGTTTGAGTGAGCCTGATGATAATTCATGTAATCCAATGATCAGAAGCAAAGGGACAAGAATTTCCAGTATTGTTATTGGAGCATTTTTCACATTTATCGCTGTGGCCTATACAACAACTAGAGCCGCGGGGAACTCAGCTTTCCAACATGCAAATGACAATTTTGCATATGGGAATTCGCAATATGATTCAGTAGCTGATGTTATTACACAACAACCAATCAGAAATGAAATGAGATTAGAAGCAATAAGACAAGCAGTGGATGAAGGTTCATTACCCGAGAGTGCATTAACAGATCCTGAATATTTGTATGATAACGATACAATGGCCGGTGAAGGAGAGGAGAGAATTTCTACAAAGTACAATTACGTTTTATTCCATATAATTTTCTTCCTTGCCACACAATACATTGCAGCATTGTTGACAATTAGCGTTGGAATGAGTGAGAATGACAATGGGTTTGTTCCAGTGGGGAGGACGTATTTCAATACTTGGGTAAAGATTATAAGTTCATGGTGTTGTTTCCTATTATACGCCTGGAGTTTACTAGCGCCAGTGTTGTTCCCTGACCGGTTTTAGGTGAGTAAGAAGAGCTTAATCACACGTAAAAAGAAACAGAGGAAAAAAACACCACACACACAGCTGAATCGGGAGATTACCCTGCCTCGGTGGTGGTTGTTGACGCGAATTTGGAATTTTCATATAAAAGTTGTGCAAAAGTCCCATTTTTTTTCTTGTCTCGACTTTGGTGCGCTGCCATTATCACCACTAGACTCACGACACGGGTCTTTAACGGTACACAGCACATACTGAGAATATTGACACGTCACCACTACACAGAGACGGAAAAATGGCAGAATCATATGAAAAGATAAAGACACATTTCCCAAGTGCTAGAATAAAGAAATTGATGCAAAGTGATGAGGATGTTGGCAAAGTTGCTAATGCAACACCCATTGTTGTAGGTAGAGCTTTAGAGTTGTTTCTATGTTCATTGGTGGAAAAATCTTGTGGTGAGGCAAGAGAGAATGGAAGTAGGCGGATAACACCGCTACATATCAAGAATGCCGTCAATAAAGCTGAAGAGTTTGATTTTTGTATAGAGGTTGTTGAAAAATATAAATAGTTAACCAATTGAATAATAGGCGTACGTGTATCATTAATGCTAGTCTTAGTTGTTTCTAGTTGTAGAATCTGTATTTATATGTATAATCTATATGATAAATGAGATGATCTTGGTAAAAGCTTTTTTTTCACCTACAGATGTAGAGAGGCGGAATTCAGTTATTGGACGGACAACAAAGGCTTTTTGTGGGGAAAAGATGGCCGAGGCGTATACGTGTATATATATAATAGCGAATTCCATCTGTTTTGAAACTCATTGTTGAGTGACAGAGTGTTCATATTATAATCCTGTTGTAGTTTTCACTTCATCCAATTGATATATCACTTTAAACAGTACACATCTGAAATAACCTCATCGGCTGATTTACGTCATTTTTTGTTTGTTTTTGCAGCTTTTTTCCCACGATTTTTTTCTCCTTCTTTAATATTCCATATATTTATAATTATATTCATATTAAAAGCAACTGAATAATCAATTGTATTGAAATTTGAGAAAAATTATCGATCATCAAGAATGGCTCCAATTAACAACAAGTCAGCAACTTCATTGCGTTCAAATAGATCATTCAGCAACAATTTTTCCTTATCACAATTACATTCCGAAGCCGACCAACCTGTTTATTATGTAGGTGTCGACGTTGGTACTGGTTCAGCAAGAGCTGCCGTTGTTGATCAATTAGGTGGTATCTTGGCACTTGCAGAGAGACCAATCACAAGATGGGAGCCAAAGCCATCTTTTATCAATCAATCATCAACTGAAATTTGGGATAGTATCTGTTATTGTGTCAAGACTGCCTTATCACAATCATATATCGATCCAGCATTGGTGATGGGTATTGGATTTGATGCCACTTGTTCATTAGTTTGTATCAATGAAAAGACAGACGAACCCGTTCCAGTTGGTCCTGATTGGTATCAAAAGGAGCAAAATATCTTATTATGGATGGATCATAGAGCTGAACAAGAGACAAAAGATATCAATGCTACAAATGATGTTTGTTTGAAATATGTAGGTGGACAAATGTCAATTGAAATGGAATTACCAAAGATGAAATGGTTAAAACATAATATGCCAAAGGACCCATTTGGTAAAAGTTTGTTTGACGATTGTAAATTTTATGATTTACTGGATTATTTGACCCATAGAGCTACAAATAAGGAGACTAGATCATTTTGTTCTGTTGTTTGTAAACAAGGTTTTGTTCCACCAGGTGTTGATAACTCAGCTCATGGTTGGTCCAAAGAGTTTTTGGAAAAAGTTGATTTACCGGAATTGGTTGAAGATGATTTTAGAAGAATCGGTGGAATTCCAGGTAAAAATGGTGAATATTTATGTGCAGGTGATACCATTGGACCACTTTCAGAAGAAGCTGCTTTGGAATTAGGTTTAACCACGTCATGTTATGTTGCATCTGGAGTCATTGATGCTTATGCCGGTTGGGTCGGTACTATTGCCGCCAAGACTGAAACAAGTATCCTGTTATTGGATAAACAAGATTTGGAATTAAACGGAATAGATAGGGCTTGTGGAAGATTAGCTGCAGTTGCTGGAACATCAACTTGTCATATTGCAATGACTAAAGATCCTGTTTTCGTCCCTGGTGTTTGGGGACCTTATAGAGATGTTATGGCAAAAGGTTATTGGTTACTGGAAGGAGGTCAAAGTTGTACCGGTGCATTATTAGCCCATGTGTTATCAACACACCCTGCATATGCAGAATTGGGTACTAAATCTGAAGCTTCAGGTTTATCAAGATTTGATTTTTTGAACTCAATATTGGAAAACTTGAAAAAATCAAGAGGTGAAAGATCAGTTGTCGCATTAGCAAAGAAATTATTTTTCTATGGAGATTTCCATGGTAATAGATCGCCAATTGCTGATCCAGATATGAGAGCTGCAATCATTGGACCATCAATGGATGTTTCATTAGATGATTTGGCAATTACATATTTGGCAGCTTGTGAATTTATTGCACAACAAACAAGACATATTGTGGAAAAAATGTCTGAAAGTGGACATCAACTTTCATGTATTTTCTTGAGTGGTGGACAATGTAGAAATGGGTTGTTGATGAGATTACTAGCTGATTGTACCGGTTTACCAATTGTCATTCCTAGATATATCGACGCCAGTGTTGTTTTCGGTGCTGCATTATTAGGTGCTGTTGCCGCTGAAGATGCCATTGCTGAAGTTGCCAAACTGAAAAAATCAGGTTCGGGAGTAGCATTGGCAAATAAATCTTTGTTAAAACATTCTTCCAGTGCTGCATTACAGGATTTACCATCTCCATATACTGCACCTTCTGCCACGGCTTCCACCACTTCTATTTCTGCAATGGGCGGTGCCAATTTGACTACTACAAACAATTTCCCCTTCCCATTGATGACCCCTATTGAAGATGAAGGTAAGGAATTAGGGTTGAACGATTCAGAAAAGGATAGTGAGGATGAGGATGATGAAGAAGATACCGGATTTTCATTTGGCTCCAAGACAAACACACAAGCCAAAGTTACCGATAGATGCATGTTACAAAAGCAATTACAAGATCAACAAAAAGTTCCAAATGATTTTTTAAAACCAAGAGCTGGCTCTATACGTCGTTCAAGAAAGCCATCTATCACCCCATCAACATCAACACAACCAGAAAAATCAGGTGATAAGTTGTGGAAAGTGATGGAAACATTGAGTGGTATGGGAAGAGTTATTTATCCATCCAGTGCTGATGATTCCGATAGGAAATTGTTAAATGTCAAATACTCGATTTTCTTAGAATTGGCAGAGAAACAAGTGCAATACAGGAAAATGGTTGACAAGGTTGAGAACGAGATTGCTCTGTCAACTGCTGCTTAGACTTATATAGCCCTCTTTCTTGTCTAGTTGTTGTATTTTGCCAATGGAATCTTTTAAAACATATGTTTCAAACAATCGTGTAAGATCTCACCAATCAGCCCCGTTTAGGCAGTTTGTAAACAATCAGGGATTTCTGTTTTATAAACTGAAAGGGTCAAACAAGTTCTAAAAGGAGAAGAGAAAAAATTATCATTTAGAACAATAAACAATAACTACATAAATCATCACTTTTCACAGATTATTACTATCTATCCATTCATTTCAAATACATAGCTTCGCTTTTTTGCTGTGTGTGTGCTTTTCGTTTCGCTCCATTCAATTTTACTTTTTTATTTTGTTGTTTTTTCCATCAATCTGTACCACTCGAGAAACTACTGCTTTTTCCAATCAGACAAATATAACTCATCACATTCTTTTTGAACACCAGTTTTTTTAACAATATCTTGCTACAACATAAATGCTACATCATCTTATAATACTATCGGTGCTATCATATTTCACGAATGCTGATAGTACGTCTTTCAATACAGTAAAACAACCAGATATAGATTATCAAAGCTTCAATGATCAGCTAACAATATTGGGGAATTTTGACTCCATATCTTTTTACAATTATGAAGGACAGTCGAATACTTCATCATCATCATCACAGAAAAATTTGTACTTGATTAATGGCGAGAGTGAATTCAAATCATTATATCAGTACAATGGCAGTATAAGCCATTTTGAAAAGTTGTCACACGATTCAGTCTTGATCAGTGGAGATTTCCAAATCGACAATTATACATCACCAGTGATATATAACATCACACAGAACGGATTTGTGGAAATCAATGGATGGCATGATCATGTTGATGGTGATATAATGAGTATTTTTTATGACAACGATGACGATTTAATTTATTTTGGAGGTGATTTAAGTTATGACGATGAAATATATGGATTAGTGATATACGATTTATCCAAGAAAGTGATAGTGGACTCTCCATTTAGAGGTTTCAATCAAGATAGTACTATCAGTAGCATATTGAAAATAGTGGATAGTAATAATAACAACAACGATGAAGGAAGTATAATATTTGGAGGATACTTCGACAGTTTAGGAGACAGGAATTTATTGAAACATAAATACTCCAATCACACAGTAATTCATCATCATAATAAGACATCAAATAGCTCAAACATCACCATTTCAGTGGATCCAGAGAACCTTGTGAGTTTGAAACATGCTGTGATATCTTCAGTGAACACGGATAAATCAGTTTCTGATGATGATGACTTGATAATATGCCCAGATAATGATGCAACTTGGTTATTGGATGCAGATAGTGTTGGATCGTGGACAGCATCATTGCCATTTGATGTGAATCCATCTAAACTTCGATTATACAACAGTTTGAAAGACAATTCAGGGATAGAATATTTTAGAATAATAACATCACCAACTAATGGTATAATGAACTTGAGTTACATCGATCCATTGACCAAGTCAATTTCATATTGTGATGCATGGTGCCCACTTTCCAACATCACTTCTTTAACAAACATCGTTGATGAATTGGATTCAAGTTTCTATTCTATTAATAGTACATTGACCACTGGAACAATTGGATTTGGACCCAAATATCAAGAGTTTGAGTTTGTTAACGGAGTCAATGTAGGATCACTTACTGTACAAGTGTTGAGCTCATATGGGACCCGTGCTGGATTATCAGGTTTGCAATTGTTTCAATCAGGAATCTTAACATATGCAAATGATACATTGAACGAGCCAAATTGTAACGTTGAATCATCTTCATCTTCATCAGAAGCTACATTGATAGGTTCTGCGAATTGGGATACATTCAAGGACCAGGATGGTACTCATTTGACAACCACAGTGAGCGCATCACAATTGACATCATCAAAGGATAAAATTGGTATCACTTTTTATCCAAATGTGACTTATTCTGGAGACTATTCCATCTTGTTTTTCACACCAGGTTGTAAATACGATAACACTTGTTCATCTAGAGGTATAGTGAATGTTACATTGATAAATGGTGATGGTGCATATTTGACCTCAGAGTTGTTGTATCAAAACAATGAGGAGGAAAAATACGACACTATTTATACTGGACACTTGGATGTTGATGATGCTGTACCATATATTGATATGGTGTTAGATTCAGCCATAGGTAGCTCCAATGAAATCGTGTTGGTCGCTGATAGGGTGCAATTGAATTTATTGAGTGTGGATCAAATATATTACCACAATAACACCAACACTACCACGAGTAAAAACTCATCATTGGATTTATCGATACCTTTGAATGGAATATTTGAGTATTCATTGAAAAACTTCTCCAAGTTTGATAATTCTGTGACTAATGTCTCAACAAATGGTTCGACAAATGTTTACGTTGGTAACTCCACGATAAATTTGATTGGATCTCAATTGTTGTCAAAGAATGCAATGATCAATGGAATGGTTAAATTAAATGAAACCTTATACATTGCCGGTGACTTTGATTCTCCTTATGGAAGTAATTTCATTGGTGTCTCCTTGAATGGATTCAATAAGAGTTCCAACTCGTTAGATCTGACAAATGAGAAGGTTATATCCGGTGGCTTAAATGGGATAGTGACTGACGTTTTCTTTTATGATAATACATCATTAATCCTTGTGGGTGATTTCAACGAGACTGTTAACTCGACGCAAGTTCATAAATTGAATTCTACAGATTCCAAATCATCTATATCAAATATTGCTCTATATGATGGACTGTGGTCATCATTTGAAAATGGTACCACGTCAAATATCAATACATTCACGAATTTGACATTCAATGGCGTTGAATATTTCATATTCAATGGTGACAATTCTAGTGTTCAAGTTTGGAACAATCTCAACGATTATTGGACCACAAATACAACTACAAGTTTAAATTTAAACTTGTCACAAGCCGTTGTTTTACAAAATTATACATTGGCCGTTGGTCATATATCATACATGAATTTGGCTGGTGCTCAAGGAGGTGCTTATGTCAGCGACCCACAGTTATCATCCTTACCATACGAGTTGATAGGCAGTTCAAATGATTACTATACTGCATTATATTTAAACAAGAGCGTTAATGTTGTAGGAGGACAATTCAATACATCGAACAAGATTCAAAATTTGATTTTTATCAATAACACGAATGAGACATTTGGATTGAATGGTGTCAAGTGGGGGTATAATACCAAGGTGATTGATCTCTTGACGATGGATGATAATTTATTCATTGGATTGGAAAATGGCGTTACCATTGATAATAAAGACGTCAATGGAGTTATGATTTATGATTTAAAAAACGAGTCATTCCCGGTTCAACCTGCATCTTTGTTTAACAATCAAGGCAATGTGAAAGTGAACTCAATGGTGGCTACTGAATCGAGTTTGTTCGTTGGTGGAGATTTCACCAATGCCGGTAGTTTATCATGTGTTTCATTCTGTTCATATCTTTTAGATGAATCCAGGTGGTCTAATCCCTTGAGTTCTGGTAATTCCATATCAGGGCAGATTTTCCAAATGTCCTTTTACTCATCAACAGAGTTATTGATATCGGGGAATCTTAGTATTGGGAATGACATGCTGACATTTGCCATCTATGATACGAAGCAAAATTCATTGAACCTGAGTACTGATTTGGACAATGGTTTGAACACCATAATCAAGAAATTCATCTTGGTTGATCAAACTTCGATTACAAAGAGAATCATTGCAATGGGTGAAAGTTATCTAGGATATCATAATGGTCTGAAATGGATTACATTAACTGATGATATAATAACAACTGAGACCAATTTTACATCTATTCAATTGGTGGACTTGAAAACTAGTAATTCACAAAACAATGAAACCATCTTTGACAATGATCAAATATTAATGGTTTCAGGTATGATATCGCATAAGCAATATGGGAATTTTTCTACAGGATTTTTCAATGGAACTCTGTGGACGCCATATCTATTCACTGAGGCTGATTCAATGACTAATGTCGTATTACAAAGCAAAACAATCAGTTCTACCACATCGAATTACTCCTTGAAAAACAAAGTGATGAAAGTTCGTAACGTTGTCGGAGTAGGATTTGCTTGTGCATTGTGTTCGTTATTGATACTAGTGTTATCGTATTGTGTTTATTATTTCCTCGTTGGGAAGAAGAACATTTACAGTAGACCTCTTGAAGCTCGTGTTGCTGAAAAGGACATGTTGGAGACCGTGCCTCCAACACAATTGATGGTTAGTTTGGACCATGCCAAATATTTGGCTGAATAGAGTAGAATAGGATAGAGTAGAATATATTAGAACAGACTCTCATCATCATGATCAAGTTTTTGTAATATTTCTTAGACATCTAATTAGACAATGAATTTTCGTTTTCGACGTTGGAACGATCGACAACGACAAGTACATAGATAAGTAAGGGGATATAGAGGATTCCTTGGTATTATTGTTGTTAGTCAAGGAGATGATGGTTGGTATAACAATCAGCACTCAGGATCAATAACAAAAAATATAGGCAAGCTATGTTTGTCTCTATGCAAATTTTCGTTGAACAACTGGATCTACATTCCTTCTAACTATCTCTTTGTTAACCTTCTACAAGCTATAAGTGAATAACTATTGCTTAAAGTTATCTATGGGCACCATTTCTATCTCTTGTATCACTGAAAAGTTTTAAACCTCAAAAACTTCTTATGGTTGTCATCTAAAGTGTTTTTTGAAAGAATCTTCCCAATACTGTAGTCCTCCTTTTAATAGCAGCTATCATTGTTGTTGTCTCCAGTTACTCAAAACCCAAAGCATATAGACTGATGAGAAATGAAAAAAAGCACTAAGGGTGAAAGTATAGGTCTCCATTCTTTGGAATAAATCATCTTTCAGATTTAGAGGTGGGATATCACAAAAAGTTCGTGAGCCCTCCTAATTATTTGCCGGTACACCTCAGCAGTATTTGAAGTTGGCGTCTCGCAGTATTTTTTATTCTATTATTATCCTTTCTGTATTTCTCGATTGTCAACTCGACTCCAGTACCCCTGTATATACTTGTTGTGCTGGGATAAAATTGGCATGAAGCAATTAAACCACTTGTCAATCTGTTGGATGATAGAACTGAGACTATGATATAGCCTTATTGAGACAGTATCAAGTCCCAATTAATTGTTTTTCCTCATTCGTCAGTTGTTGTTTCGTATGTATGTGCTTTATATCTGATGCCGTTAATACGGTTGCAAACTCACAGCACGATTTCGCCATAGAAATGTAAACAGGACTTGTTGCATAGATGCATTAGTATTTGCTTCATTAAACATCTTTCGTCATCGTCATTTACTCATTTTGTTGAACTTGGAAAGTTGTAATGCAAATGGCTTAGTCTAACCAAGACCATTGCTATCTCGACTCGTCATTATGACCAAAAATCCATTCATTGAGTGAAAATGTACACGCTAATGTATTCTCCAATTTGGATCTTGAAGCATTAATAAAATAACCAAAAGACAAAAAACAAAAATCAAAAAAAACAAAGAAAAAGACATCTTAAAATAGACACACAAAAGCGAACAAGAAGGTACTAGATACAATAACAAGGTAATAATGACTGATGATACAAATATACCAATTTTGGACCGTTATTTGCAACTAGGGCGACTGTTCCCGACGAATAATTCAAATCCAAAAGGCGTTTCATCATTACTAACACGTCAATTGATATTACACCAATATTCGCCAAAGATTTCTGTTATATCTTCGGATTTGGTTGATCAAATAGTGTCTAGGTATCAGTTTGATAAATTCTTAACGTTTTTACAATATTTCCAAGATGACATATATGGCGTGAATTCCATGTTGAGTAATACTAATAAAGTTCATGTAAGATTTGTGAAGCCTATTGATGAATTATTGAGAATTCAACTTGATTTGAAAAATGATCGTCGTAATCAATTGAGTAGTGAATTATTTGAGATGGGGATGTTGAAACCGGTGGATCCAATTGATGATAATTTGAATTATGCAAGGATGATCACGAATATATCTTCATCATTGACATTACTGCCTTTTGAATCTTTGAATCATCCGGTTTTACAATTGATTGTGATATCACTGGAAGATTCTTTACAAAACGTAAAAACATTGATAAATGATTGGAAGTATTTGAAATATCCGGAATGGATTGATTTACAAAATATGTTGTTGATGTTTTTAATCATTGTTGATTCTAATAAAGAGGATGCTTTACAAAAAGCGATTAAATTACAAGAACATTTGAAATTACAATTGAATTATCGATCTGTTATTGTTTCACAAAAAGATGAAGAAGATTTGGTAGAGATGTCGCCACCAATAGGGAGTGAATGTGAATTTTCACCCATTAGGAAAATAGGAGTGAAATTTAAGCAAACAATGGATGTCATGATTGTAGATTTGATTAATAAATATTTGGTACCGTATATGGAGAGGAAGATGCATCATTGGAATGAAGATATTGTTGCACCTAGGAAATCATTCACTGGGCGATTTTTCAACGTTAGTAAAAGGTGGGGATCAAGTTCACTGGATCAATCTTCCTCATCGTCATCGCAACATAATTATAATTCCGTTGATAATTTCTATTATACAAATTCCAATGAATACTTGATAAGGAAATTAGGTGATTGGTATTTCATGTTGAAAGATTATAAAAAAAGTTATGCAACGTATGAGATGTTGAAAAAGGATTTCTTGAACGATAAATCATGGAATTATTTGGCATCATTACAAGAATTTATGATTATGAGTTTATTAATTGGATCATCACAAAAAGTGTCTGCGATTGGCAATGGCATTACACCAAAGATAATAACTGATTTGATAAATCCTATGATTGACTCATTGCAATACTCGTACTTGTCAAGATGTTATTTGAAGACGTATTCATTGAGATCGATAATCACAATTGCCGAATTGTTTATCTCATTAGGTGAACTGAATCAAATTTTGAAAATCAACAATAACAATTCGCTTTATTTCGATCAAAGTCAGCGGTTGTTGAACAAGTTGATCGATTTGAGTTTGATAGACGAAGTGAATAAGCCGGTGATGATGCGTAGAATCAGTTATATCTATGCCATATATTACCTTGATGAGAAAGGTGGGATGGTGACGAAGAAGAAGAAGGATGAGATTGAAGAAAGGGTGGAAGATTGTGAGTGTAAAAAAATGTATTATAGAGAGGATCTTGAGATCATTGGGTTGACCAGATATAGGAAGAGTGAGTTATGGGAATATCTAGCCCATATCCAGCAGCAGCAACTGGAAGTTGTATAGTTGTATGTATAGTACCGCCCAAGTCGTGCACCCAGCCGCCCAAACGCCAATCGCGCCCAATCAGGCAACCCAGATTCTGTCTATTTAACACGTACGAAGAAAAAGAGAAAAAGAACAAAAAGACAAAAAAAAGACGAAAAGACGAAAAGAGAGAGAAAAAGATTTTGAAATGAATTTGATTGAACCTGAATTGAATAATTGAACCTGAATTGAACTGGATTTAGGACCCTATTGTCGTTGTCATTTTATTGGATCATATCATATCACACCACATACATATACACATATCCACACTCTAAGACTAATAAAAGACAAGACACGATCAAGATGGCCAAGAACATGCAGTCAGTTGTTTTCATCTCGTTGATGTTGTTCAATCTGTTGACGACAAGTGCTTTTTACTTACCTGGTGTTGCTCCAACTACCTATGGTAAATTTGATGATATCCCATTATTGGTTAATCATATAACACCATCTTCTAACCATGAAGATTCCAACTCCAAGACTTATGTCTATTCGTACGATTATTATTTCCCAAGATTTCATTTCTGTGCTCCACAAGGTGGTGCCAAGAAGCAAAGTGAAAGTCTTGGTTCTATTATCTTTGGTGATCGTATTTTCAATTCACCATTCACAATTAGTATGTTGCAAAACAAGACATGTGAAAGATTATGTGACAGTGTTTATACCAAGACCGATGCTGTATTTGTCAATAGAAATATTAAAGCTGGTTTCCAACACAATTGGCTTATCGATGGATTACCAGTGGCACGTAATACACAGGATAAAAAAACTAACACCGATTTTTACGGATCAGGATTCCCAATTGGTATGGTGGAAGATTCAGTGGCATTTTTGGCAAATCATTACGAATTATTTATCGAATATCATGAACGTGGACCAAATCAATACAGAGTTGTTGGTGTCACTATAAATCCTTATTCAATCAAGAGAAATGATGGAGATTTCAAATGTTATTTAGAGAATAGTTTAAAGATTAAATTACTGCAAGATCGAGAAACCAAAGTTACTTTTAGTTATAGTGTTTATTTCATTGCTAGTGAAACTGCATGGCTGACTAGATGGGATAAATATTTACACGTTTATGATCCAAAGATCCAATGGTTTTCATTGATCAATTTCTCCATCATTGTTGTCTTGTTATCATTAATCATGTCTCACATCTTGTTGAAGACTTTGAAAAATGATATTGCCAAATATAATGAAGTTAATTTGGATGATGATATAGTTGATGAAATGGGTTGGAAATTAGTCCATGGTGATGTCTTTAGACCTCCTAAGAACCGTATGATTTTCAGTATATTGATCGGTTCCGGTATCCAATTATTTATCATGGGTATTACCACGGTGATCTTTGCATTATTTGGATTATTATCACCTTCGAACCGTGGATCACTTGGTACTGTGATGTTTTTATTATATCTGGTTTTCGGATTCATTGGATCATTTGTTTCATCATTTTTATACAAATTTTTCAACGGTGATAATTGGAAATTAAATATGATTTTAACACCATTAATCGTTCCTGGATCTATTTTCACCATCTTTATCTTTTTGAATTTCTTCTTGATTAGTGTTTCATCATCAGGTGCTGTTCCTATTGGTACTATGTTTGCCATCATATTCATTTGGTTCTTGATAAGTTTACCACTTGCCTTCCTTGGATCGTTGGCTGCTTATAAGAAACAATTACCAAAATTAGCAATCAAGATCAATCAAATTCCAAGACAAATTCCAAAGCAACCATGGTATTTAAGAACATTACCATTATCATTAATAGCTGGTATTTTCCCATTTGGTTCAATTGCCATTGAAATGTATTTTATCTATAATTCAATCTGGTTCAATAGAATTTATTACATGTTTGGATTCTTATTTTTCTGCTTCTTGTTAATGATCACCACCACGATCTTGGTGACTATATTATTAGTTTATTATACATTGTGCAATGAGAATTATAAATGGCAATGGAAATCATTCTTCATCGGCGGCGGTGTCCTGACGTATATTTTCATCCATGCGTTATTGTTATCGAAATTCGAATTGGGTGGATTTTCATCATTTGTATTATATACAGGTTATTCAACAGTGATTAGTTTATTAATTGGGTTATGTTGTGGTTCAATTGGATTTGTTGGTTCTTTTATATTTGTTTATAACATTTATAACTCGATCAAAATTGATTGAACTAATTAATTAACTAATCAAATCAATTCAAATCAAATCAAATCAAATCAATTCAAACAAACAAGCTCAACAATAACCCAATAATAATAACTATTTTAAAGAAAAAATGTTATATAATTTAGTTATTATTAATATACATATATAGACTCTTGTGTTGGGAATAATAAATTAAATTAAATAGATGCCAGAAACAAGTTTAAAATTACATAAAAACCATTATCAATATTGTTAATATTATTATTATTGTTATTATTACCATTATTACTATTATTATTGTTACGATGATGATGATGATGATGAATTCTTTCTTTTTTGCCGTTGTCGTAATGCATACACAGGAGGAAGTGTGCATATGGAACTATCAATTTCATATAGAAGTATAATAAATATCATGGATCAAATAGTGGTGAATTGAATTGAATTGAAATTAAATTGAAATTAAATTAAATTAAATTAAATTAAATAATAATTAAAAAACAAAAAATTTAAATAAATAAATAAAGCGTAGTCTCATGTGTATGTGTATGTGTGTGTGTATGTGTATGTGTATGTGTATGTGTATGTGTATGTGTATGTGTATGTGTATGTGTATGTGTATGTGTATGTGTATGTGTATATATGTATGGATCTATCGGTCTATATCTCTTGTGTGATCGTGTGTTCATGAGTATGTATGTATGAGTATGTGTGTGTATGTAATTAGATGTGTATATGTATGTGTGATTGATATATCTCAAAGTAACCAACCATACTCTTCATCATTAACAAGTTTGATGAAATTCAAATCAACATATCTTAACCATTCATCAATTTTCGAGACAAAAGTTGTGGTTGCTGAAGCTGAAGCAGAAGAAGCGGAAGAAGATGGTGATATATCATAATTTTGATTATTCTTGTTGAATCTTTGATTGATAAAATTCAAATTGTGCAAGATGTTCAAGTTTTCAAAATTTAAATTTTTGAATATTTTGTAAAAAATTGAATTCAATTCAATCTCCAATTTTTTCAATCGACTCATTAAATCATGATTACCAATTTTTTTCTGGAATTTAATTATTGATATGATTAAATTCTTTAATGATAATAACATTTTGAAAAAAACGGTGAAAATCAATGTTGAATAAATTGTCAAATTACCAATTAAATCATCATAATGCTTATCAAATACAATTGTCATTTGATTGATTAATTTCTTGACAATTCTTGTAATTTTCAAGAAATTATCAAATACATACTCTTCTTCTTCATCATCATCTTGAATATGAGAATTATTGATATTGGAATAATTAAATTTAATCTTGGAGATTATATCATATAATTGTAAAAATTCTTTCCAACTAGAAATTATTATATAATGACCATCAGAAGAATCGTTATTGAATTCATTTTTGTCATCACATGTCATGATAATTTTATCCAATTGTGAAATTAATCCCACGCCATTATCAATTCTATTGATGATTAAATCTTGAAATTTAACAATTGAAACATTTTCCAATGGTAATAATTTATCAATTGCCACATTTTGATAAACAATTGGCATTAAACTTAATTTCTTATAACCAATTGAATGTACAATGTCAAAAGTTTTCAAATTGAAATATAATCTTGAATAAATAACAATTAAATCATCATAATCTAATCCACCAACATTTTTAGCCAATTCCAGGGATAATTTATTGATTTTAAAATCATTGAAAATGGCAATGGTAACACTCAAAGCCACTGAATAATCTTGTCCAGATAATACAACACAATAATTTAAAATGATTAAAGTTGATAAAAATAATAATTTTAAAAATTCCACCGATGAAATTTCCTTGTTGAAAATTGGATAAGTCTTGACAATTTGTTGGAAAACTAAGCGAATATCATCTGTAAACAGTTGTGAATTCTTATTGTTGTTGTTTAATAATAACAATGAAGAATTGAACAAATCCACAATGAAAATTTCAACTTCTGTAGATAAATTCAAATTGATGATTGAATTGATAAATTTTGTTGAATTTAAAGGCAAGATGAATGCATTGGAATGATAATTTTTATAGTATAAAGCGATATTTGTCTCTAAATTTTTCAAATCAATTGGAGATTTCAAATGTTGATTTTCAAAATTTAAACCGAAATTCAATTTATGATTCAATGAGCTTAATGATGAGACCGAGAGGGAATCTGGAGATCGAGTTGTTGTCTTTGGTTGTTGCTGCTGAGGCTGTTGTTGTTGTTGTTTCAGTTCATGGTCTTGTTGTGGAAGTGGTAACAGTTTCAGAATGGGTAATTGAATAGAATGAATTGAAGGTTGTGGTGAAGAAGTTGTTGGAGATCTTGAGCTATTTTTGCGTTGAAACACTTCATCATCGGAATCACTCACTACAGAGTTGGAGTTAACTCTTTGCTTTTTATTGTTTAAAAATTGAGAGAATGAATCACTGATTGAAGAACTTAGAGAATCGGCAGAACCACGTCTTTCATTGTTAAAAGAACTATATTCGTATGGAACTTTCCAAAAATGCCCCTGACCAGTTGCTGTGGATTGTTGTTGAAGTGGAGGAGGAGGAGGAGGTGCTGGAGGTTGATGATGGTGATGACGATGATGGTGGTGATGATCAAGCAGAAGATTTGGTACTGAAGACCTTGGAGATAAGGGCAAGTTTGAGTTTGCTCTTGAACGAGAATGATCAATTGGAGGTAAGACAATTGGCTGTATTAAATGTTGCTGTTGCTGTTGTGATTGATGTTGTTGCTGTTGATGCTGGTGTTGTTGTTGTTGTAACAGTGATGAGGAAGAAATAGGTAACGGAGGTAAATGATGTGAAAATGAATCTTTCTTAATGGTATTGGTGTTGTTGCTGTTGATATTATTATTATTATTATTTGAAATCGAAGAAGATGTTGATGATATGGTGGAACTATTTCTTCTATTTTCCATATCAACTTTACCTTCGAAATCTCTTATATAACCTTTTGTTGGACCCCTTTTCAAAGGTACTCTGGTGAAGGTACAAAAATCATTTGTCTTTAAACAATTAGTACATTGAGTAGTATTTGAATTACCACTATTATTATGACAAGATAATGATTGCATGGAAGCATCACATTTGATTTTCTTGCGTCTACATTCATCGCACAGTCTTGAAACTTTTGATCTTTTGCGTGGGGGTATCTTGGGGTCATGGGGTAGTTGATGATGAAGATGTTGTTGGTCATCATCTTCTTCATCTATGATTGAAGGATTGGCATTTGATGAAGTGGTGATGGCAGTGGAAGGAGTAGTAGTAGTAGTGGTGGTGGTGGAGGTGGAGGGTGAATGGTTCAACAAGGATATTATTGGAGAGGAGTTACTCATTATATGGATATGTTGCTTGTTGTTGCTGGTGCTGCTGCTTCGTCCAAGTTGAATTGGTAAAAAAACAAAAAATGGGAAATGGAAAAATCCGGATTTTCTCCAGAATTTATAAATTTGTAAATTTATCAAAAATTCACGTCAAGAGAAAAATTGATTTTTTATTTGTGTTTGTTTGGAGTGGGAGAGTGGGAGGGAGAGATATAGATATAGGGAGAGAGAGGGAGAGAGAGTTGGTCATTGTGTGTTGGGGGGTGGGTGGCGGTTATATAGATATATCTAGCGGTGGTGGCTGGAATATATGTATAGATATGGATATAACATCTATATGAGGTAGACATAGATAGATAGAGATAGACTCAGACACAGGCAAAAGGTCTAGAACTGCGTGTGTCACAAACTAAATAATTAAAGTGTGGGGACAAAAGATGTTCCGGGTACACGACTCTTGCGGTCAGCCACACACACAACGCCGGGCCGGGGGCTAGTGCCACCACTAGCCACTACACCACGTTAACACATCTTAGGAGCCCTTGAGTACATTGTTATTGTTATTGCATCAACCACTCTATGCTCACTTCCTCTCTCCACCACCAGCCTCCACACTACATTCTCTTCTCTCTATCCCATGTCCCCGAACTCAACACAGAAAAAAACACACACACAGATAAAGTTTTTGGCTCACATCGATCTATTTATTTATTTATCTATCGATCTATGAATCAAATGATCTAACAACGATATCTAAACCATACCATGTTGACAAGAAAATTCAAAAGGTTTCTCATCTTTTGCTCTTCGTTTTATCTGATCTATTTCATGCTAGCAACATTCAGCCATTTCAAACACCATCGAGACACCTCCAATACCGATGACGACGATGAACTGTTCTTAGTCAACTCCTTCAGACCTATTAATGCACAACCGAAAAAATTCGACACTGTTCCAATACCAATACCCAAGTTCCATCATGATGATGTCAAATTCGTCGAAGATAAAGACCTATTGAAGCAATTACAACAACAGATACAAATACAACAACAAGAACCAATTGGTACTTCTATACCTCATCCTTTTGATAATAATAACCTCCCTCATGATGATGATGATGACAACAACAACAACAACAACAAGATTCATGAGAATTCTAAACAATTTGCCACAAATGGGTTTGATAAATATCAATTCTTTGAATTTTTATTCGATATCTATATGAATCATTTCCCACAATTACCACCAATACGGAAAAATGATGATACAGATCAATTAACAGCTATAAATATCAATGACAATGATATAATACCAAGTGAAAAATATCTTTCAAACCATTTATCAATATCACAAGATCAATTCAATGAATTATCAAGAAAACATCTATCCTTGTTGAAATTCATAAACAATATTAAATCTCCAGCAAATTTATACAAGGGTGATGGTATTGTGATGGTTGCCGATACAGATGAAAATTTATTATTAAATATACTCATCATAACAATCTTAAGAAATCAATTACAATCGACAATTGATATTGAAATGATGTTTTTCAATGATTCAACAACAACAACAACAACACATCATCATGACCTTTTTTGTAATGAATTATTATCAAATTTAAATGTCACTTGTGTGCCCATTTTACAAAATTTCAATGAAAACATCACCAAAATTTGGAATTTCAATGATTCCAATCTATTTAAATCATTACTGATTTTAAATTCAAATTTCGCCAATGTCTTGTATTTGGATTCAACAACATTCCCCGTCGAGGATCCTATTTTGAATTTTAAACATAGTCCATTTATTAAATATGGTTTAGTTCTTTGGCCAGATTATTGGAAAAGAATGACGAGTCCCATATATTATAAAATCATAAACAAGACAATAGATATGTTTAGAACCAGATTATCGAGAAACGAATTTGTCAAATCATTGGACGAAACAGGGTTTTATGATATGATACCATTCCATGATCGTGGTGGTACCGTTCCAGATGGTTCATCACTGGGTCAAATTGTATTAATCGATAAATTTAAACATTTTAAAACTTTGTTATTAAGTCTTTATTATAACATCAATGGAGATTCATTTTATTATCCAATGTTGACTAATCATGCAATAAATATAGGTGGTGGTGAAAAGGAAACTTTACTGACACTGCTGAATTGTTTAAATGTGAAATTTTATCAAGTCAAAAGAACTTGTCAAGTTGTCGGATCATGGTTCAACAATAGGTTTAATGGTATTGGAATGAAACAATACAACGCCATAAAAGATTTCCGTAATTTGATCGTTTACAAAAGGACAAGAGATGATTTCGATAGGCAATTATCACTGAATAAAGTTCTGTTTATTTCCATAAATAATCCAAATTTGAATCCAGTTTCATTGATGAACAATTTCAATAATTTAAAAGATTTCACAGATGGTAGTAGAATACGATTATTAGGTGAAGATTTAACCGATATCGGTTATGATTTAGAATTGATCAGTTTTGAAGTTTTCCGCAATTTGATTTGTGATTCCAATCAATATGAATTCTCATTCATCGTTAAAAATGATCGTAAGAGATTATGTAAATTCATCAATTTACAATTAACTTTTTTGAAAAGCACCAACAAAGATGTGAAATTGTTATGATATGACATGATATGACATGATATGATACAAAAAAGACCTGACACCACGATGTCTTGTAGTTATAGTTTTACTGATTCAAACTTTATAGAGTTGTATATTTATAGATCCATAGTAATAATCAATTAATGCATATGAAAAATCAAAATGACAAAATTGAAAAAAAAAAAAAAAAAAGTGAAAAACACACACAGAGAGATACAGAGACACAGCTATAGAATACACACAATTATGATCACTTTGGATCAACTCATATCACACTGTTTACTGAACAATGAAAGCCCCAAACAGTTCCGAATCCTATATAATCAATTGACCCACAGACAACACATCGAACCTATCGAACTTTTCTCTCAAATTTTGAATTCTAAATCCGGTTTACATTATTTTTACATTTTTGAAATATTCAATTATGAACTTGGATTGAGTAAAATTTTTGAAATCTTGATAACTCAAAACGTTTCAATACAATTGAACTTCATCAAATTGTTGTCTCAAGATGATTGTAAATTGATCAAAGATGCCGAATTCGATGCTAATTTCAATGTTTTTTTGAAAAAAGTGTTATCATCACAACAACAACAACAACAACAACAACAAAAAGATGATGATGATGATGGGGAATCACAACTTCGTGATTTGATCATCGACCTTGCCATTTTCATCAGTTCACATAATATCCACGTTTATCAGGAAGTTGTCAATCAAATGGTGGAATTATCCTCGAGTTTGAAATTACCATTTGTATCAAGACAAATATCCAACTCGATTCAATCATCTTCGACAAACAACAGTAATAGTAACAAGAATACAAACGTTTACAAATTTATCAAGATGAAAAAATTCATATGGTTAAATTTCCAAGTTTTAAATTATCAAATTCAACAAGACAAAATTGATGAATTTATCAACACATTTACCAAGATTATAAACAATTCATCTTTGAATTATGTCCTTGCCGAATTATTATCGAGTTGTTTTGAATGTATGAATGTTGCCCATATGGGGAAAGATCATTTGATGATTAATAATTGGGAATTTTTCATTGTCGATAAATTACCATTGATATTACAATCGAATTTGAAATTGAATTTGGAAATTTTTGAATTGATATTGGAAAAAGCGTTACCTACATTGTTGAAATATGAAATTAAATTGAAATTTTTAAAATCTTTGATATCTTTGAAATTGATTAAATTGGAGAGATTTTATCATTTGATAAATAGTGGTGGTGGTGTCAATAATAATAATAATAATAATAACAACAACAATGATATTGAAATCAATGAATTGTTAAAATTTCAAAATGAATCTATTAAAGAATTTGTCAAATATCAAGAATTTAACCATATACAAAACATCATCAATAAAAATTTAATTGAAAGTAATCCAGAATTCACCAATATAGATGATGATAACAAATTGTATGTATTTTGTAAGAATTTCAATTCAACAACTTTCAACCTTCAATTGAAATTGGAATTCAGCAAGATAATAACAACAACCATTGTGAAATTATGTGATGAAAAGGATTCTACAAGATTACGTAGATTATTATTTTGTCTATCGTGCAATTTATCAACATTGGATAATTTTATATTCCAAACTGATCCAAATCTTGTATTACAAAAATTGGTTGAAATATGTTGTCATTCAGATTATTTAAATGCTACAAATCCATCATCAACAGGAGGAGGAGGAGGTGGAATACGACTGAGAAGATCAACAATGGCACCCGAGGATGTTTCCATGTTTGGTGATGACGATGATGATGAATACGATGATGATATTGATGATAATATCGATCAAGAGCAAAATCATCAAGAGTTGTATACAGATTTCAGTTGTATATTGATGCATATTTTATTCATCAAGAGTCGTTATCGTTTACAAATCTCCAAGGATAATTTATTCATGTTGAATTTATTACAAAATTTCTCAAAATCATCGTCATTGTCATCTTGTACTTCTTCATTTCTATCCTCGAATATTGGTGACGGTGGTGGGAATATCAATTTATCAATTTTAAAAGAATGGTATAATGCCATTTATAACGATAATGAAAGTTTGATATCTGATGCATTGATTGCCAAGACTACATTAGTGAATAGTTTACAATTGATTCCAATTATTTTCAACAGTTCGATAATATCATATGAAGATGGTGATATTGGTTTGGAATTATTGATGAATGGGTTTGAATTCTTTATGCAACCATTTTTAATCATAAATTTGATTTCAATTTTTTATAAATTGGATAAATTCTTATGGTTAGATGCGGGAAATGACCTAGTTTGGAAGATTTGTAACAATATCTTGAATTTGAGATTGGATGGTGAATCCAAACTAATGTTTAATTTGATTTGGAATCATATCAATGATGATCTTCAACATTGGAAATCATTGTCAATCACCAATGAAACAAATCATCATAATCATCATAATCAAGATTATTCACGTGTCATTGAACGATTATCACCGGAATCGGCATCACCACCAAGAGAACTGCATCATAAAGAGTTTAATAACCATCTCAACGGATTGATCAATAACAATGGGAATCTCCAAAATTTAAACCTCTCGATATACAGAGAAAACACCACGTTGAATAACAATAACAACAATCATCAATATCGTGAGATCATAACGAATTTGATTGACGAACTATCAACGATGTTGAATAATTCCATCGATAGTATCAATATCGATCAGAAAAATTCTCAATTCTTCAATCATTTAGAAATTTCAAGTTTTATATTATTGATTTTTATCAAATTTGACAAGGGTAATTTATCCAAATTGAATTCTTTAATCAATGGTGATTCATTGCCATTGTCCTTGTCATATAATAACACTAATGATGATGATGATGATGATGATGATGATATATTGGAAATTTTGAAAATCTTGTTGAATTTTTTCAAAAATAATGATAATCAATTGAAATATACAATTTTGTTAAAGCTATGTGAAAAAATTTATCAGCATTTGTCGAATTTATAAATGATCAATACAATTACTACGTATATAGAATATATATGATTATGAAGATAAATTTTCAAAAACTTGACTCGTATTTGTCAGATTTGCACTCAAATCATCTTTATCAACCATCACTGGTTCACTAAACCTACGTTCTTCAATCATTATTATCGGTTCTGTAATTTCATCATCATCATCATCATTTTCATCATCATCATCGTTATCATTAAACCCCAAATCAACAAATCCTTCATCGTCAAACTCCACCATCGAGGGCTTTCTCAATTGTTGTTGTTGCTGTTGCTTCTTATTACTGAAAAGAATTAATTTACATTCTTTTTGCATGATTTCTTTCCAATTGTAATATTCTTCTTCAGTCTTTATCAAGAATCCAATTAACATTGATGGATCCATTTCTGTTAAATGAATTTTCCTCAATTTAGTAGTATGAACAGTTTTAAAATTGAATTTGGTC
This sequence comes from Nakazawaea ernobii, assembly GCA_030567655.1. NCBI lineage: Eukaryota > Fungi > Ascomycota > Pichiomycetes > Alaninales > Pachysolenaceae > Nakazawaea > Nakazawaea ernobii. The sequence continues at coordinate 32,988 of JAJLSN010000022.1, forward strand.
TCAATATCAACAAATTCATCCTCTTTATAATTCAATTGTAAACTTTCTTGTGGTAAATGCGGATCAAAATAAAATAAATAATCTCCTTGTAATCCAAAAAAATAATGAGACGATTTTTCACGTCCACCGGCAATACCAACTGATTGTGGTATAGATAAAGTTTTTTTCAAACTATTCCAATATATCGGATTCACATTATCAACACCTAATCTTAACGCAGATAAGATTAACATTGGTTGGAAAATTCCACCTTCACTTTTCAGAATCTTGAAAAAATCATCCTCATAAATATCACCTCCATCTTCGCTCAAATAAACTTTCAACCCACAATCATGAAACTTCTCATTGCATATATTATGAATACTTCTAGACGCTGCAGTGGGACCAAACCATTCCCCCAGTTTTTTCCCCGTCTTAAAACCCTCAATGACAAAATTATGTATGGAAAAGGGAGCCGAGGGAACATCAATAAACCAAGAAACAATGTTATCATGAGATTTATCACCTTCAATATATCTCCAATCTCTACCCAATTTCAATATTATTAACGCGTTTGCCAATAAACTTTGTGATGTCCTTATCATACATCCCCACCCTGCATCTGTAGTAAATCCTGTTTTGAAATCGTTCAACGTCCCCGATCGTAAGAAAGTTCCAATTGACATCGTGATATGAGATGGCCCATCAGCGGATTTGGGAATCAGTGGGAATCCAGTACGGTATGTCAACCATATTCTTGAACCGACATCGTTTAAAAATTCAATGGGCCAAGAAGGTATTATTATCTTACTAGAATGCTGAGATTTTGTTTCTTCTCCTTCTTCTGCTTCTTTCACTTCATCATCTTCTACGCTCGATGGATTATACGATTCCCCCAATATTATCAATTCATTCTCTTGATCCTCATTTATCAATTGCTTATCAAAGAATCTCTCAATCATTTTTTTAAAGCTGGTGTTGTTGGTTGGTATTGCTGACGCCATCGTGTTGGAAATGCTTTCAACTTGGGAGAATTGACACCTCTTGTATATTTGATACGGCAAATTTGTTGAATTAGGTCCTCTCCTTGCAGATGATGTTTGTCAATTTGAGATGCCCCTTGTTTTAATGATGGCTTTTTGATAGATTATTTTGTTTTTTTGTTTAAAATTGTGTCATTTTGTGCTTTATCTTAAATATGATGATCACCCACCAAAACAAAACAGGGGCTGGAAACATTTGGTGAGTCTTTTTAAACTTTTTGTCTCTCTCCAACTATATGTTCTTCATATAAAGAGATACAGATATCAATAACCATATTTGTAGTTTGCTCCAGTAGATCAGGAAATGGCAAAGAGACACAAGAATAAAGGTCATAAGGCTCATAGTCATGGAAGAGTACTAAGTAAGACACGTGGAAGCTCAAGCCGTGGAAGAGGTGGTGGCGGAAGAGCAAATACTGGCAGAGCAATTGATCCTTCCAACCAGTACCCTGAGCTTATGGATCTAGAATCAAATGTTTATATTCCAGAGACGAGCATGAAAGGTTCGATGAAAATGGGTAGCAGACGTCCAGGGAGATTAGCAGATGAAGCCATATACACAAATAAACATCTGGGTGAAACGATGCAAAAGGCCTTAAGGAAAAGGAAAAATCCAATAGTTTTTGTGAAGGCAAAAGAGGTGTACGATCCCTCTGCTGATTTGTTCAAAAAGATTGCTGACAAAAGGTTAGAAGAAGATGAACCAGATGAGAAAGATGGGGTAGTAGAAGATAAGCAACATGTACAGAATGTACAAGATCACGTATACTTACAAGAGACAACAAAACCAAAGAAAATTTCTGTTGAATTTACACCGCAAGTTGAGAAGGAGGAGCCTGTTGAAGTCAAATTGTTGCCTGATTTGAAAGAAAATGAAAACGATCACGAAGAAAAAGAAGAAGAAGAAGTGGTGGTGGATAACGAAAATTTGTTTTATGTAGATGAAACTGGTGATAGTACAAAAATGGAAAATGACAATGTTGATAAAATGGGAATGATTTATGATAATTTGCCCTCAAAGAATCCAATACAGTCAGCACCAAGAATAAGTCAAGATGAACAACCTCATAATATTGAAAAATCATGTACTGAATTCGATCCAACTTTTAGTATTGGTAAAGTTTTTTTAAATTCCAAGGTACAAAAAGATGGATCTTTACAAGCACATTTACCTAAGGTATCCAAATATCAAGCAGCTCAAAACTATATCCAACAAGTGATGTCTGATAACAATATTCATATGGATACCGATGATGAAGAAGATGATGATATGAATACTTCAGAAGAAGAATTTATTATGAATGCATCAGAATATGAAGAAGATGATGAAGTAGTGGAGAGGCAGGAGGAGGAGGAGGAGGATGTTTCTGAAATTGAGAAATTATCAATCAAAGATAAAGAACCTGAATATGGGTTCTTAGAAGAAGATTTCCAATTTGATATAAGTTCAATTAGTATAACAAATGTTAGAGTGAGTACTGAACTGAAGCAGTTTTATCTGAGATCTTTTAAAGTGTTGGGAGTGGATGAATATATATGGATTGATGGAGATGATTTGAGTGAGTTTTTAATAGATAATGGAATGGCAGGACATCGTGTTGAAGCATATTATCAATATGTGATGAATGAATTAGGTTTAAATGATGAAGTTGAAGAGCAACCTAATTATTCAGATGTTTATATATCAGAGACTTCAGAAGAAGAAGAAGAAGTGGAGGATGATGATGATGGATTAGATACATTGGTAGAGTACACTAAACGAGGAAAGATCTTTGTTGTGAATGATGATGATATACCGCCAACGGAAAGTATCAAAACTACAGGGAAAGGTAGTAATAGAAGAATTGATTTGAACCATTTAGATGATTTAGAGTTAATTGAATCATTGCAAGATCAATATTTATCACATAAGAAATCTAGAAAGGATAAGAAACAATCAAAGACCAAGCAAGAGAGTGAATATAATTTAATGGCAAAATATCAATATTTGATTCACATCAAGGATATTAAAAATGAATTTGAAATTTTTTTACATGATGGAAATAGATCAGCATTAACATTCCCACCTTTAGATCCTCATGGATTGAAAACTTTGAAAAAATTAGCTGGTTTTTATAATATGAAATCAAGAAAATTCGGTACTGGTACCAAGACTCATATCGTTGTTATCAAGAGTAAGAGAACGTTTCATCAATTACCATATTATCATGACATTGATCGTGTATTGAAGCAAAGACCAATATTCAACAGAATTGATGTCAAACGTACGCAGGATGAAATTTACGAGTCTAAAGATGGTTCCAAGTCAAGAACTGGCGGTGTGAAGAGTAAAGCTCATATTAAAGAAGGTGATATTGTTGGTGAACGAGCACCAGAAATTGGACAAGAAAATATTGGAAGACAACTATTGGAGAAATTAGGATGGACTAAAGGTGAAGGTTTGGGGATCGATAATAAAGGTATTAGTCAACCTATCGTTGCCAAGATCAAAAATACTAAATTGGGTATCAAATAATTCAATTTCTAAATCAAATAGATCAATAAAATAAATACTATACCCCAAAACAGCCCCTATTCAAAGTGTAAAATAAAAATCTAATTGTAAAAATTGAAAAGAAAAATAAAATAAAATTTTGTTATACAAAAAGGAGAAGAGAGAGACAAAGGAGAAATTTACAAACAATCAAAGAAACAAACAAACAAACAAGGAGACAAAGAGGTTATCAAATATGGTGAGTTATCGCAATTGTTTCAAATGATACAATACTATCGGGGCTGTATATACTAACACTACATCATAGTCATCGTCATCATCATTATCATTAATATCTAAAAAGACTAAAATGTCAGATTTGATAAATTTTCGTATAAAAGTAACGACATTGGATGGTCGACAATTTATTGGTAAATTATTATCATTTGATAAACATATGAATCTAGTTATAAGTGAATGTGAAGAATTTAGAATCACAAGGAAATCAATGCTGTTTTTATCAAAGCAAGCTAGTAGTGGTAAAATCGATGAAAGTTCAATAGTGGAGGATAAAAGATTTTTAGGATTAATCATTTTAAGAGGTGAAAACGTTATAAGTTTAAGTGTTGAAGGTGGATTAATGAGTAAACCATTGATACAGAAAACTGGTAATATAATACCAAAGGGGACATCAAAGATATTACTGGCGAGTGGTGCTGCTGGTCATAACAATGCTTTGTTAAGTGGTGGTGGTGCTGCAGCTAGGACAAATGTAAGGAAGTTCAATCCACCACCTGGGTTTAAAAGGTAGTGTGGATGTGTCTGTATATATATATATATATTATGACTTCCTAATTGGGTAATATATCGTATTATAACATCGTAACATAATCTACAGAGATATCTGTATTGAGAGATGGATATCATAAAGATGAATATTACAGAGACAGGCAGAGGGACAGATAGAGGTATAGCGGTATTTGGGTAGATAAGTTTGCTATGCTGTTGCCACCCATCCACCCATACGAACTCATTTATTCGCTTAATAACCATCTATGAAATGTATAGGGCAAGGAGGCAGGGAGGGAGGCAAGGAGCAAAAACTGAAACTGAAACTGAAACTGAAACTGAAACTGAAACTGAAACAAACAACTCACCTGTACACACACACGTCGATGTATGTATAGATATGAAGTGATTGGTATATGGTATATATAGACAACCCTGACCTGGCCATCGTGTCCCAGTAGTGATCTATCTCTGTCCAGTGGTTGTCCAGCCTAGCCTAGTCCCAGCACCCACCCAACCGTACAGCACAACAAAAAGCAAAAGCAAAGCGCAAAAAGCGCAAAAGAGAAAAGAGAAAAAAGAAACAGAAACGAAAAACGACGAAAAAGAAGAAGAAAATTTTTTCTTTTGTGCTCTGTTTGAGTCTTGTGTTGAGAATTTTTCTGTATTAATACAGAAAATGTTGTTCATATTTGTGTAACACATATACATATATATATATATGATTGATTTGATTGATATATATATACATATATACTGATCAACAACAACTGTATTCATCCGTATACTTACCATATTGATATCTCATTGCCAGATATATCCCACAATATACAATATACAACATTATTGGAGATATTAATTTATTAATCCATCATTATCATTATATTACAAAATTTTTTTTATAATTAATTACAAATCATCACTCTTGTTCATTCAAACATAGTGATCTTTTATATATTCGTTATAAAAACAATCGATCGAGCTTTTAATTAAGTTATCGATACTGAAACAGATATTTTTAGTTGATTTTTATTCCCACCATCACTACTACTCCATTCAACATGTCTTCTACTTATCAACATCAACAACAAGTACCAGCTGTCGATTATTATCGTCATGCTCATCATTATTCATATCAACAACCTTTATCACAATATCCACCTCCACCACCACCCCCACCACATCCACATCATCAACATAATTATTCAACAAATAATTTTTTCCAACCACCACTCCCTCCTCCTCCACATCCACAGCAAGCGCTTGATTTTTATCAGCAGCAATCAAATTTCAATTACCCGCCACCTCCACAATTACCACCAATTCTGCAACAACAACTGCAGCAGCAACAACAACTGCCAAATCTGGGTGGTGTCTCTGAAGTTTTGGATTATAACATTGATGAGATTGTTAAATTTTTAACTTTGTTAAGTGTCAATATGTTCACAAATTATAATATAAAATCTTCAAATTCATTAGAATCAAAATTGAAGAATGTCATCACTGCTACAAGATTACCAAAATCTTCGATTTTATTATCAATCTTGTACTTGTCAAATAAAGTTGCCGCTTCTAAAAATATTGAAAACGATATTTATACAAATGTTATTATTTCATTATTATTGGCAAACAAATTCAATGATGATTCCACTTTTACCAATAAATCATGGGCATCTGCTTCCGGTTTGGATATAAAATTAATTTCACGTTTAGAAATTGAATTTTTAATTGATTTAAATTATAATTTGAAAACTATAATGGAGGATCCTTCTTTCAATATTTTGGAAAATTCATTTGATGATTGGTCTATAAATAACAAGCAACAACAACAACAAGATGCCATTATTGCTGCTACTACTACTACAAGTAATACTGCAGTAGCGCCACCTGCACAACTTTCCCCATTGGAATCACATCATCATCAATTTATCTCATCTTCACCTCCACCTTATTACAATTATCAAACTGCTTTCAATCAACAACAATTACCAACGCCAACTTCCACAAAGTTTAATAATGGTGATGCTTTTATTGGTAACAAGAATCTTGAATTTTCATCATCGCCAATATCAAACCCATATAATAATCAATACTATGGTTATTATAATAACACGGATTATGTTCATCAACAACAAAATCAACATAATCAACAACAGCAACAGCAACAGCATCGTTTGCAGCAACTGCAGCAACTGCAAGTTGGATATTATTACGGTTTGAATGATCAATTTGTTCCATGTTATTGAATTGAATATTGAATGATCAATTTCTTTCGTGTTAATCATGAATGTGAGAAAATAGGACGGCTTCAAGGGTTTTCTTATCATTATTCTTTATCCCTTGAACTTGTCAACATCATTTGTTTATCAAATTAAAAGAAGAATAATCCCATTTACTACAAAAATTCCAAAAAATATATATAAAAATCCAAAAAAAAAAAA
>JAJLSN010000023.1:0-37558 GCA_030567655.1 Nakazawaea ernobii
CCATAGTCACTCTTGTCACTTCAATCGTTCAATCTTTATTGATAGGCTCGCTTTTTTATAAAGTGCCAACTTCAACAGTGGGTGCCTTCAGTAGAGGTGGTGCAGTTTTCTTCCCAGTATTATATTTTTCATTGATGTCCTTAGCTGGGGTTGCCACGACATTCGCGGAAAGACCCATTTTGATGAAGCAAAAAGGTTATTCATTTTATCATCTTTCTGCTAATGTGATTTCTGCAACTTTAACTCAATTGCCCTTGAAGACAATTTCAATCTTGTTGTATTCATTAGTATTGTACTTTTTAGCAGGTTTAAAAATGGATGCCGGTGCATTTTTCACTTTTGTCTTGTTCATCAATTTGACATCTCAAGCCGTTAATGCGATGTTTTTATTCTTTGCTCAACTCGTTCCAACGTTAACTGCGGCAATGGTGATATGTGGTGCATTCATGATGACAAGTTTATTATACTCATCATATATGATCCAACGTCCTTCTATGCATCCTTGGTTCAAATGGTATTCTTATATGAATCCGATTTTGTATGGTTTTGAACTGGTTGCTACCACTGAGTTCCATGGAAGGAAAATGAAATGTGGCAACTTAGTTCCTAATGGTATCGGTTATGAACATGTATCATCGTTGAATCAAGTTTGTGGATTTACTGCAAGTGATGGTAAAAACTATGTTGATGGCGACAATTATATGAGGGTTAATTATGAATATTATTTTAGTCACGTTTGGAGAAATTTTGGTATATTGATCTTATTTTGGATTGGATATTTGACCTTGACTTGTATTGCTAGTGAATTTATTAGGCCAGTGCAAGGAGGTGGTGATCATTTATCCTTCATCAGAGGTGCTAAGATACCTGACTATTTGATCGGACCGGAGGAGGAAGCTGATAATGATTTGGAGAAAATCAGTGACTCTAGCAACATACAATCTGATATCGATGATGAAAAAGCCCATAAAATGAGACATCCCCATACCACATTGGGTACTGATGAAATTTTCATGTGGCAGCACGTTAATTATAGCATTTCACATCAAGGTGAACAACGTCAGTTATTAAATGACGTTCAAGGTTATGTCAAACCTGGTACTTTGACAGCATTGATGGGGGAAAGTGGAGCAGGTAAGACCACATTGTTAAACGTGTTGTCTCAACGTGTTGATGTCGGAGTAATAACGGGAGATATGTTGGTCAATGGTAGACCACCAACACGTTCGTTCATGAGAAGAACAGGATATGTACAACAACAAGATGTTCACATTCTGCAATTAACTGTTCGAGAATCTCTTAGGTTTGCCGCAAGATTAAGAAGACCTCAATCCGTGTCTGATGAAGAAAAACTAGAATATGTGGAAAAAGTTATTGAAGTGTTACAGATGGAAGATTATGCAGATGCCATTGCTGGTAAAAATGGAGTTGGATTGAACGTTGAACAACGTAAAAAATTATCCATTGCCACAGAGATGGTTGCCAAACCTGACTTGTTATTATTTTTAGATGAGCCAACTTCCGGACTTGATTCTCAATCTGCGTGGTCAATTGTTCAAATCTTGAAAGATTTAGCCCGTGCTGGACAATCCATCTTGTGTACAATTCATCAACCTTCTGCCACATTGTTCAACCAATTCGACAGAGTTTTATTGTTACAAAAGGGAGGACAAACTGTTTATTTTGGAGATATTGGAGAAAATTCCAAAACCATATTGGATTATTTCGCTGGAAATGGGGCAATAATATGTCATGATGATGAAAATCCAGCAGAATATGTCTTGGAAGTGATTGGCGCTGGTGCCACTGCTGATGTCCATGAAGATTGGTTTCAAATATGGATATCTAGTGTGGAATATCGCGATACCGTGATTGAAATTGAAACTTTAATTCAACAGACTTCGAAGCAACCTGTGAATATCACATCGGAAGAAACTAACGACAGATATGCCATGCCATACTGGTTCCAATTCCAACAAGTTTTAAAAAGAACATCTCTTGAATTTTACAGAGATGTTGGTTATGTTCGTTCTAAGTTCTTGTTATTATTGAACGCTGGATTAATTGTCGGTTTCTCCTTTTGGAATGTTAAGCATACAGAAGTTGGAATGCAAATGGCATTATTTGCAGTGTTTATGACAATGATTGTGTCAGCGCCATTATCAAATCAAATTCAAAGTAAAGCTATCCAATCAAGAGAATTATACGAAGTGAGAGAATCGAAATCAAATACTTTCCATTGGTCATTTTTATTGATAAGTCAATGGCTTATGGAAATTCCATACTCGATTGTGTTTTCTACTGTTTATTTTATCGAATGGTATTTCTTGATCCAACTTGATAATGCCGCAAATAGAATGGGTGTATTTTGGTTATTGTATTGTATTTTTTTCCAACTTTTTTACTCATCATTATCCCTATCAATTGTCTATTTTGCTCCAGATTTACCAACGGCAAATATGGTGGTAGCATTTGTTTTCAATCTTTTGTTTGCCTTTTGTGGTGTTGCTCAACCTGTTGAGTTGATGCCAGGGTTTTGGACTTTTATGTATAAAGTTTCACCATACACTTATTTCGTTCAATCATTGTTATCAACTGTGTTACATGGCAGAGAGGTGCATTGTGCAGATCGAGAACTATCATATTTGAATCCACCACTGGGACAATCTTGTGGTGAGTACTTGGATCTGTTTTTGAAAAATAATGCAGGATACATTGTCAACCCTAATGCGACTTCTCAATGTGCATACTGTCCATACTCGGTGGCTGATGATTATTTAGCTCGTATTGGTATAAAGTACAGTGACCGTTGGAGAAATGTTGGATTCTTTTGTGTCTATATCTGTTTCAACGTTTTTGCCATGTTTGCCGGTTACTATTATTTCAGAGTTAGCAGATTTTCACTTGTTGGTGTTTTCAAGAAACGCTTTGGTAAAAAGACTTAAATTTTTTGTGTACTTATTTTTTAATTTTCATCATATTCTTAAAACCACTTCATATTATAATACCTATATATGTATTTAAAACCTATACCCGCCCTGTAATTAACCAAAACAAAAATTTATAACCCATTAAAACATAAAACTTTCTCTTCTCTTATTCCTAAAACTGATTGAATTTTTCCTTCTCATATCCATTTCATTGTTCCTATCATTATCATCCTCATCTTCATCATCATCGTCATCGTCATCAAACACACTAGAATTTCGATACTTCTCTTGACCTTGATCGAAATCACCAAAGACAAGCCTTTTAGAAATGGACAATGATGATGATGATGGTGGTGTATCATCTTTCAATTGAATTCTTGTTTCCTCGTCTTGAGGCTGGGTATCTGACTTGAATACTTTTTTCAAATGCAATAATTTTCCATTCAATTGATTACAAGTTGAACATTTTTTATAAAAATCAAGATTCAATTTCGATTTCCCTCCTTTGAGAATTTCTGTATGCTTAACGGCTGAAGACGCAGATAAATCATCATTACTCATCATTGGTAATACTTTGTTATAAAAGATCACTTTGATGTTGTTGAACGAGATGTATCTATTTTTAACCTTACCAATGTTGATTTGTATTGTGGAAATGAATTGTCTTATATCCTTATTCACGACAAATGAACTCTTTCTTAAAAAAGTCTTTTCTCCATTGTGTAAGTTTTCAGGCAGCAAGTCAAATTTGAAAACCAAGCAATCTGATACATTGTCTTGATCATTGATCAATACTAATTGAATAACAAAGCTTTCAGGAATGATATGACCGGGGAAACTTCTCTTATTTGAAGAAATCTTATCGTCATCCAAACTGGAAATCTCTCGTTCAATAAAGCATTTGTCCAAGTCAATGTAACCAACATACGGGGATTCCGTGGCAGCATTATCCTCATTGGCTTGCCAATTGTAATAGATTGCATTGAAATGTATTGTATTTCTTGCATACTCTTTATTTGAAATAATGGGACGATCAGTGATTGGATCGAATTCGCTAATGACCAACTTGGCAGTAAATGAAATGGGATTAGAGGGGACTCCGGAAGTACGACCAGTTAATAATGATTCTTGAAATGAAGCGGTCAACGGCAGTGACGATCTTCTCCTTCTCTTATTCATGAATGAAGGTGACGAAGCCGAATAAGACGAATTAGGTGAGGCAAACGGCGTTGAGAACACAGATGATACCACTGAATTCGGTGATTTTGATAATGTGTCATCTTCAATGTAAAATGGTGTCACAATTGATGAATCAATACTTGGAGCAATCTTAATATCATCTTGATCTAGTAGTTTCTGACATCTAAAGCATTTTTTGGTCTCAACTTGGTCGAATTCAGGTATTTCCAAGCCATTATCGCTTTTAAATGATGAGAATGGGTTGTTTGATAATGATGACTTCCTCCTTGTCCTGTATGGAGACAACCCTAAATCTACAAGGGGCTTAGAATTATTCATCGGAGATACTGATTTCCTCGATTGCATTGGCATCGCCTGTTGCTAACCGCTGCAAATGTTTGAATCAGTCAATTGAAATAATCAAGACGATACTTGACGATCTGATGTGCCTTTCAATGATAACACACCTTATGATATCAGATAAATTGGAGATTAAAAAGTTCTAAGTCGATTTGGAAATTGAAATCGAAATTTGAAAGAAAACACAAAAGATTTGATAATTCAACGCACTACTAAATTACACTATACATTATCGTTCCTCTCTTCATCATCATCATCCTTGGCTTGAGCTTGGACAATGTTTGCAATTTGTCTCTCATCCAATCTGGAGACCAAATGATTGGCTTCAAATGGGTCTACATGGGTGCTCTTGAACTTTCTAGCCTTAACACCTTGATTAAACAATTCATCCAATTCAGCAAATGTCCGGCCTTTTGTCTCTGGCAAGTCAAACCACATCCATACCAAGTTAAGCATGGAAATACCAGCCCAGAAAAACCCAGTCTTAGCTCCCCAGTTCCATTGTGTCGAGTTCAACATGTATGGGGTCCACACCGCGTTGACGATACCCATCAAGTTGTAAAAATTTCTAGCCAAGGCAACAGTCTTTGTACGTAATCTTGTTGAGGGTAATTCAGAAACAAGACAAAAACAAGTTGGTCCAATTGTGAGGTCATAAAAGAAGATGAAAACCACTAGCAAACTTCCAATCGCCATGGAAGCACTTGATGATGACAAACATCCTAATCCACCAATGATCAACAATAATATTGTCAATATGATTAGTCCATAAAAATATGAATCAAATCTTCCAACTCTTCTTGAGAGAAACCATGATAACATTGTTCCTAGTATCCCCAAGCAATACTGAATTACAGAAAAGGTGAAAGACCAACTTGTACTCAACCCCGCCTTTTCATAAAAATAAGTGGAATATTGTTGGAACGTGGCACCACAAGTATTTTGAGTAACCCAAACCATTGACGCAATCCTTGTCCTACGACCATCAATTCTTTTGAAGCATTCGAAATAAGATGCCCCTTTTTGTAATCTCATCTCCTCCTCTGTGGTAATCTTCATTCTATTGACTGCCGCATTGATAAACAGATCAACATCAGTCATTTCCGAATTTTGTGACATCAACCTTTTCAATGATTTCTTCAGTTCATTCATCTTATTTTTCCGAATTAACCACCATGGACTTTCAGGTGCCAAGAATATACCAATCATTATGGGGACAGGCCAAATCCATTGAATCAGAAATGGTACCCTATAAGCCATATCAGAAGTGGAATTATCATAACCTTTCAAAACACCACTGGAAATCAATTGTCCAATTAACCAACACATATTGACATATGAAGTTAAATGGAATCTCAACACCAAAGGACAAACTTCTGAAGCATATGAAACTGTTAACGTTTGAAAAGCACCCCATGGAATACCTAACAAGATCTCACCAACTGCAAGTGTGGCACAATTCTTGGCAAAGAACAAAATAAATATAAAGCAAATGACAAAGAACAATGAACCCATCAAAGTTTTCCTATAGCCAAGTCTATCTGCAACAATTGCAGAGAATTGTAAACCTATAATTTCACCTACATTGGTACACATACTTAACCCAGTTTGCCATCTAGCTGGGACTTCATAAGTACCAGCATTGGTCATTTCACCATATTTCTTCGCAAATGCTGGTAAAGCATAAAATGATTGTAATAAATTTGTATCATAACCCTCCATGATAATAGCAGTGGAAAGAATCATTGACCACATAGCAGCTTTAGGGTAAGTTTTCAAACCTTTAATTAAAGGCATTGTCTTTTCAACAGAATCATTGATTTGAGCATCGCCCGATATACCTAAGAACTTGGCAAGATTATCTTCCAACTCTTCATTATTCACAATTATATCATTGCCATCTGAATCGTCATTTTTCGACCCAACTGATTGAAATGGTGATTCATCTTGTATATCTTCAGTATGTACGAAATCTGGTTTGTCAAAACTATCGCGGTGGTCCATTTTTGTAGCATATTCTGGCACCTCCCCCCATGATTGAAACTATTTATATATGATGATATACCGTGACAAGATTGCTCTTTAATTCTTACCCAATGACCTATCGGTTTATTGAAATACGATTTGTGGGGAATTTATATATAAAATACAATGATGACATTACCAAAACTGGGGATGCTATAGTCTTGTGTCCCCTTAGTTGGAAATATCAATGGAAAAGCCTAATAGTAGTCTTTATTGAACTACAATTATCTTTCTCTCTCTCTCTCTTTCTCTATGCAGGTTCAAATGGGGAGATAAGCTTTGAAAATACTATGTACAAGTTGAGTTATATGAAGCCAAAAGTATATATGACCAATAGCATATGTAGCAGAGGTAGCAAGGCTGATGATATCAATAACAATCATGCAACTGAACTTTTCTCGGGGCTCAGGTCGTCCTTTTCTGTGACTTGAGTTGGTTGCTGTGCATCGAGACCCATTCAGGGAAATAATAATGAAATGACGTATTTTTGTCTTCAGGGCATCCCAAAAGCGTTTAAAAAGACTAAATGATATAAAATCATACAACAGAGACTATTGAGTATTAGTCTATTTCTATAATAGTTGTTTAGGATGAAAGATGGAGACCAGATCATTTCTCTGGTGTCTTGTGGGTAATGCCATCTTATCGATGACTATACACAAAAACTACAATTCCTATACTCTACAATCTCTAGAGATAATTCTACAATCCCGGGAACAAACACGCATAATTCTCGGTGCATACTCAATCCATATATGCTGACACTGATCATCAACTTCTACTTTCATCTCATATGATAAAACACCACACATACGTTGTTTTAAATACTGTTGCTTTGAAATCTTACAAAAATCAACAAGAAAAAATTAAAAACCCCAAGTTGTTTCAAGACGAAACACCAAACATCAACAACAACGATAAAACATGGCATCTATAAATGCACAATCTTTCCTGGTATGTATACTTCTTACGAGTAATCCCATTATTCAAATGACTAACAACAAGGATCAGTTGGTGATATTAGCGTTCGGTACGATACTCACGGGATGTCTCAATTCGATCTTCACCAAATATCAAGACATGCAATGTGTTTCCCATTGTGATGATCCTTTACACTCAAAAAATTTTGAACAACCCGTCTTGCAAACATTACAAATGTTCCTCGGTGAAAGCATGTCATGGCTTGTATTAGTAGTGGTGAAATTATATAATCACTATTATCATCATATCCAAGAGTATGAACAATTAGATCAACGTCAAAATTTGCCCTTATCCAAATCAATATTATTAGCTATTCCAGCTTGTTGTGATATTGCAGGAACCACTTTGATGAACATTGGATTGATATATACACCGGTTAGTATATATCAAATGACTAGAGGTTCAGTGGTGTTGTTTGTTGCCGGTATGTCACTGATTTTTTTACAAAGGCGAATTTCAAGAATAGATTGGCTTTCATTAATAGTGGTGTCATTAGGTGTAGCAGTCGTCGGTATGAGTGGTTCTACGACATCTTCAAATGATGATTCTTCACTGGAAAAAGTCATCTTGGGAACGACATTGATTTTCATTGCAGAAATATTCATCGCTTCACAATTTGTTGTTGAAGAATTTATAATATCGAAATATTATATCGAACCTTTGAAATTAGTGGCATTTGAAGGAACATTTGGCGGTGTCATTACATTGACAATCATGATAATTGGTCAATTGTTAATAGGTTCAACGTCACTGGGTCAAAATGGTCCATTCGATATGATCAATGCATTCAATGAAATGTTCTCATCCAAAATTATTCTATTAACATCCATACTGATCATGATATCCATTGGTTCATTCAATTTCTTTGGGATTTCCATCACAAACAAACTAAGTGCCACTTCGATATCTACAATAGACACTTGTAGAACTTTATTGGTTTGGATTGTATCAATATATATTGGTTGGGAAAAATTCAATTTTTTACAATTCCTTGGATTCATGTTATTGGTACTGGGGACATTGGTCTTCAACGGTGTTGTTGACTTGAAGCAAGTTTGTAAAATGCCAAAGTTTCTAATACTGGACCAGCCCAATAATGAAAGAGTTATTGATGCTATCGATGAGCAAGTTGAACGGTTTTGATATGACATTCTAGCTTTTATATGGTATTAATGATATTCCACTGCATTCCCTAAACATTGCTATAACTTGTAAGTTCACTGAAGGCATCATTTTCAAAAGGACTATATCTGTTTCTCTTGATGAAACTGGAGATATCAAGAAATGGGTAACCCTTAAATTTTGACAAAGAGAAACACAAAAAATTCCTCTTTTGCAAGACACGCATTATGACTAGTTGTTTGTTGAACTGTTGTATATATTAACTTGCGATGAAACAGTTAGTAATATATGTGTATGGCACTCGTTCATCTCATGATCCTTTGGACTGGTATCAATTTCTGTTTCATTCTGTTGTTTTATATATCACAACTTGAAAAGAGAGTAGCATAATATATATATTTTAAATATTGCGATATAAATTTTGTATTCTGTATTATGAATCAAATAACAAACTACGAATCCAACAATACACACGTTCACAGGATTGGGTCTCAATAACTCTTGGTAATAGAGTGGGTGTCGAATAATGGAATTACCGAGCTTTTTAAATCAATCAAATGATGAACTTCGTGATAAGTTGTTAGCAATCAGAAAAATATACAAGGGGGTAATTGAACAGGATGCCGGAACGGGCAAATTTTCTGTCAAGATGGGATTCAATCATCATAGGAATGCATCACCGAAGATAGTTCTGTATGATAAGACTAGAGTTAAATTGAAGTTGTCCCTGTTGCAAGATAATGATGATTATATCAATGCATCAAAGATTAAAGTTGATTTATGTAAATTTGGTATCAAGTCTCAAAAATATATAGCCACGCAGGGTCCAACCCGTGAGACCACCAACATCTTTTGGCAAATGTGTTTTGATGAAACCAAGGGGGAAAACATTGTTATAGTGATGGTTACAGCGTTAATGGAGGGTAAAAGAAGCAAGTGTTTTAAATATTGGCCTGATGATAAGTTTTTATTAAATGGTGATGGATTCAACAGACCATTACTATTGACGAACCATGGTTCCAAGATTGTCAAGGATCAATTTTGGTGTAATCAATTGGATATTTGTAATATCGAAACTGGTGAATTCAAGAATATTTATCATTTATATTATGACCTGTGGGCAGATCAAACTATTCCAATTGGACTAGAACCGATAAAATGTTTATCAGATTATGCTAATAGAATGCTCAATGATAAGGATCCAATGATTGTTCATTGTGCACAAGGTGTTGGTAGAACTGGAACATTTATCGCTTTAGATTATTTGTTAAATTTTACTAAACTCTTCACAAATGGAGATTTACACAATGTCAAGAATGATATTGACTTTGATTTGATTGAAGAAGTTGTTTACCAATTAAGAGATCAACGATTGTTGATGGTGGCGACAACTGCACAATATTTATTTCTCTATCAAAGTTTGAGAAATTATTACAGTGAAACCTATTTGGAAAAATAACTCTCTTGTCTTTACCACAGCAAGAGCTTAATATTTATCTTTCTTGTAACTTGTACGGAATCCTTCTAATCATTTATACATCACCCTCTTGCTTGTCACTTGATCAACACACACACCCCCACGCCCCACCCCCACCATCCAAACTTAGTCGTGTACCACCGTTACAAAAATCTTATCAAACAAACAAAGAAAAAACTCTCTGTATAAAGAACACTTAGACTTTACAAACAACAACACGGGATATTCATATTAATATAACAATCAATTAATTAAAATGGATCAACTTAATTCACAGCATAAACTTTTCAAATTCAATCTTTTCAAACTCCCACATTCACTGGCTTTGAAATCCATTGGTATATACCTTTCTGGAGCATTAGTATGTATTAATCAATTATTTTATTCGATTAATCTATCTATCTATCTATCACACACATATCTGATTCTCCTACCACCTCCCTGTCATATTATGCTCCCATTTCAATATAACTGCTTTAAGTAGGTCGATACACTTGATCAATTCGTACCTCGGCAGATAGGTCGATAGATAGACCGATAGATAGATCGATAGGCAGATAGATAGAATATATTCGATAACAAGAGACACAAATATTAACTAGCAACTCCCCCACTTTGATATAACAGTATGCGATTGGATTTTGGGTATTAATCGACATTGCCATATTCAGCAAGACAGTGAATGCATCGATTGTGCATGTATCATTCATAGATTGGTTACCATTTATATCATCATCAATTGGGATGTTGATTGTCAATTCGATTGAAAAATCTAATTTGATCAATGATGAATCAACAACGAGTTATGGAGATACTGATCAAACTAAATGGCATGCAAGATTAATCTTGTTTTTGGGGTTCAGTTTATTACTGTTAGGTTTCAGTGGTAGTTTTATTGTATTAATTTTGAAATATTTAGTCAAGGGTTTTAATGAAATGCCAACGATATGGATGGGGGTTGGTAATATCATTTGTAATGGAAGTGTTATGTTGAGTTGTATCGTTTTGTGGATTGTTCAAAATATCGAAGAGGATAATTTCAATTATTCATTAGCTTTATAAACAAACAAACAAACAAAACAAAACAAAACAAAACTTTGTGTGACTCTATATAAAATTGCACTATATATATATATATATTAAATTATCTTATCTTCTCAATTCATCATAAAAATGGCTCTTCATAATTTCTAAAGCTGTTAATCTCTTTTCCGGTTCATATCTCAACACCGCTCTTAATAAATCAACACCATCTTCATCAATACTACCAAACATCTTGGCAAATGATCTCGTTTTTTTAGCATTGCCAAATTTTAAAATTTCTCTAGCCAGTTCTGGTGTTATAAAATTCTTCATAAATTCATGTGAATAAGGTCCTAACAATTTAATAATCTCTTTCAATTGATCAAATGGATCCTGGCCTTGAAATATAGGTTTACATATAACCATTTCACCTAATATGCAACCAAACCCCCAAATATCAATGCTCGTGGTATACATTCGACAACCAACAATCAATTCTGGAGCTCTATAATACCTCGAACAAATATATGCAACGCTAACAACATTAGAATCTAATTTCTTGGCACTTCCAAAATCACAAATCTTTAATGTAGAATTTAATGGATCAATTAATATATTTGAAGGTTTCAAATCACGATGTGCTATTGAATAATGATGTAAATATGCTAAGCCATTGGCTAATTGATAACTATAACTCTTTATAGGTAATGGTAATCTGGAATCTTTGGATTTCTTGATTTCCAGTTGTAACGTTGATGGTAACAGTTCCATTACTAAATGTTGATAAATTTTGCCATCTTTATAATTTGGATAATTATAAAAAAATTTCAATTCCACGATATTTGGATGATTTGTTACTCTTAATAATTCTAATTCTCTACTCTTGTATTCTGTTTGCGCTGGAACTTTCTTAATGGCAAATGGTCCTAACCATTTATTCTTTGGATCATAATTATTTTCAAGATAAATCCTCAATTCGGCTTGATAAACGCTACCAAATGCACCTTCTCCGATTTTCTTATACTCTTTAATAACCATCGGCCTTGTTGTACTTGTCAGATTTTCAACAACTTCTTTCACAAGGAATTCATGAACATTATTACTGTTACCTGATGATGGTATCTTTGCTTGATTATTATCCATTGTGTGTTATGAAGAATTGGCTATATAGACATAAAAATTTGTGTATTGTTGTTTGTTTGTTTGTTTGTTTGTATGTGTTGACACAGCACAGGAGCAAGCAAGTAACAGCGGTGATCTGACAATTGAAGAATGATCTTTATATTGTATATATCTCGTGATTATTATCCAAAATCAAAGATATAAGAAGTGATGTGAGATTAATGATGGATGTATTATGCCCAGGGGAGGTTGTCGATTAATTGATGGTGATAAATAAGAATAATATTAACGATATGAAGTGTCAATTTTGATTGATGTTTTTTTGTTTTGATTTTGATTTTTGTTTTTGTTTTTGTTTTTGTTTTTGTTTAGAACTGTAAAGAGAGCACAAGTGTGTGTATATATATGTATATCTATGTGTTGTAATTATATCCTATCCCTATATATGATTGTGGTTTGTATATATATAGGCATGTGGTATAAGTATATGATATAACTATATATATTTATATACATAACTGGGACTGAAATTGCATTGTATCTCACAGTTAATTTAGCCCTATTTCTATCTATACAGCATAGCACTCAGTGAAGATCTAGAACAAATGACACAGAGCATCAGCCACACATATATATATATATACATATGTTATTCCACTTTATATCACATCATATACAGCTATATAGAACAGCTACAAATGTTCTTCTAAATAAATTTTCAACTCTACTGCTTAAAAGAAGACTTTCATCACCTCATTCTCATTCCATACATCACTATCTCTACACTCTAGATCACTCTATATCACTCTGTATCACTATACATCACTATAAACAGATAGTGTAAATATCATCCCATTTGAATTTGTCCTTAATATCCCTATACCTATAACCATTTGTCGTTATGTATCTACAAAGCCATCTGTTTATCTATCTATATCCATACAATATATATTGCTGTATAAACATCCTTCGAATATAACAGGGGCTGTTTGTAGATTATATTGATGTTTCAATCAGCGGTCAAATTATAATACAGATATAGATAAGGGTCATAGGCATATATAGACATATATATATATAGGATGACTATATGATGGTATCACTTATCATCATCATGTACCGATATAATTTCTAGTTATCTAGTGATTGGGTCATTTAATGATATAGTAATATCATTATCACAAAGAAATGGCAGCCCTTTGTGTCTGGCCCCGTGTCATTAACATTCCCAAAAAGTTTGTCAATTTTTTGTTCATTTCTTTATTCTATAGGTATAGAGGTATAGTGATAGATAGATTTAGCAATAGGCATATACAGGATGATGCAATCTATATGGAGACCATTACGTATACTGACAAGATCATTGCACACATCTCCACTCAGATTACAAACACAACCAACAATTGGTTCGATATCCAGGTTACAACAACCAATCATTAATAACAATAGCACAACATCAACACAAAATGAATCATCGTCATCATCGCATAAGAAGAAAATAAGAGAAGAAATTGTTAAATATGTGATACATTGTAATTTTGCAAAGAATAATACAATAATGACTTTAACTTCAGTTGTCGAAGACTTGAATTTTGAATCAAATAATTCAAATTTATCATTTAATGAAAAAGTATTGTACTATATAAATTTACCAGAACGTACATTAACTACAATTAGTACCGGTAATCTTGGTTTTAGAAAATGGCAAAGAGGTGAATATGAAGCTTCTCATAAGACTGCTGCTAAATTATTTGAAATGATGGAATCTAAGAATTATCTCGGTAAAAATATCGAATTAGTTTATCAAGATTTCGGTAAAGGTAGAAAGGCATTTGAAGACGCTTTATTAGGTAAACCAGGGAATGCAGTAAGACCATTTATATCAAGAATCAGTGATGTGACAAAGATTAAATTTGGTGGTGATAGATCGCCAAGACGTAGACGTCTTTGATCTATTTGTCTATCTATATATATATGTATGTATACTCTATGTAAATAATGAAATAAAACAAGAAATAACTAGTCATGTGACATCAACTAGGTCTTTTGCAAAAAAAGAACCCTAACTATTACTGTGTGACTGCTTTCCCTCTCCATATAAACGCTCGCTCAGTAAGTAAGTAAAGAGGCAGTTTTAATTTTGCGCGCCATTTGTGGTCTTGCAAACACTACCAAAAGTTTTGGTGTGTGTGTGGCTCCCAATGCGGTCTAACCATTAGGTAGGGACACGACTCTCTTGGTCAAAGGCAAAATGAAAAAATTTATTTCAAATAATAAAAAAAAAACTTCTACAGTGGTGGATAACACATTCAATTTAACAACTATCAAAGATGGCTCCAACTAGTAAGTATTACTACTACCAAGGACATAAGGATTCATTCATCACGTATTGGACTATTGAACATCATCATCTTCATCATCTTCATCATCTTCATTATCGTAGTTACTTTCAACCATTCAGTCATACAATTTTCATTCATAAATCATATCCAAAGTTTAATATACATTATTCAATACACAATATATAATACCCAGTACAATGCCATAAAGTCCGTTGTTGAATTCCTTTTTCACTAGAGGTACAATATACTAACAAGATTTCTCCCGAAATAGCCAAAGCTTCAGCAGCTAAGAAGACAGTTTTAAAAGGTTCAAATGGTAAAAAATCATTAAAAGTTAGAACTTCAACTACATTCCGTTTACCAAAGACTTTAAAATTATCAAGATCACCAAAATACACAAAATCAGTTCCACATTATAACAGATTAGATTCTTACAAAGTTATCCAATCACCAATCACTTCTGAAACTGCTATTAAGAAAGTTGAAGATGGTAACACTTTAGTTTTCCAAGTTGATTTAAAATCAAACAAATATCAAATCAAATCCGCTGTTAAGGAATTATACGAAGTTGATGTCTTGTCAGTTAACACCTTGGTCAGACCAAATGGTACCAAGAAGGCTTATGTTAGATTGACTGCTGATTATGATGCTTTAGATATCGCTAATAAGATTGGTTACATCTAATCTATATTTGAGATCTATATATATAATTTAATACAATAAAAATTTGTCTCCTCATTCATATATCTATATATAAGTTGTCTTATGTTACACTAGTATAATAACGCATACAAATGATAAAATTTAAAAAACTATACAATTTATAAAACTTCAACATCAATGATATTATTCAATTCATTTTTATAAATCAATCCACCTTTAATAATACATTTCAAATTTTGTTCTGGTTCATCCAATGAAACAATATTTTCCAATGGATTCTCGTTCAACACTAACAAATCGGCAATATACCCACTCTTAACTTGTCCAAATTTATCTTGTAATCCATTATACTCCATTGGAATCACCGTGGCACTTGCCAAGATATCATGCAGTGACAACACTTTTGAACGGATGAAAAACTCCTGAGTTTGATACCCATTTAACGAACCAAGTAAATCGGAACCATGACAAATCTTGACACCGTTTCTCTTGGCAATCATTACTGATCTTAAACCATCTTGTAAAACTTGAACGTTTTTCAATTTCCCCTCCAAGGGTAAGAAACTATTAAATTGATCACTTGCCATTATCTTATAAGTGACCAAAGTTGGTGTCAAGAAACAATTCAAATCAGCCATCAATTTCGCCGTGTCATCATCTATTAAATTTCCATGTTCAATCCCCTTAACACCATTCAATATACAATGCTTAATCAGTTCCGGTGTATATGCATGCAGAGTTACATAAGTACCATACGACAGTGCCACTTTAACAATCAGTTGAATCTCTTCCTCGGTGAATTGTACATTCGTTATACGATCAGTTGGTGATGCGACACCACCACCTCCCATAATCTTAATAAATGTTGCACCACGACGTAATTGTTCTCTAGCAGCTTTATAACATTCAGGAACTCCATCACATACGGTACCTATATTGTTCAAATGACAATCACAACCTCCTATATTGGCATCACTTGGAAGATCTCCCAGTCTCATATCACCATGACCTCCAGTTTGACTTAACAGTTTACCCAGAAACAAAATTCTTGGCCCGGGGAAAACTCCCTGATCAATAGCATCACGAACATAATGTTCACAACCGGCACAATCTCTAATCGTGGTAAAACCTCTTAATAACATCTGTTTCGCATTGTATGCTACTCTCATCATCGCAGTGTCCTTAGGAAGATGCATCAACCTGGTTAAATCGGTTTCACCTTGAACTGAAGTTAAATGAACATGATTATCAACAAGCCCAGGACATATAAATTTCCCCGTACAATCAATCACTTCAAACAGTTCCAATATAAAAGATGTAGAACTCTTGACAATTTGCAAAATCTTACCATGGGCAATGTATACATTAACGTTAAACAAAGTTGTCCCAGTTAAAGTATCGATCAAATTCCCATTATAAAGACATAATTTTCGACTCTCGGGTAAGCTCCATGGTTTAACCAACTTCTCATAATCCTTATTAACCCTTTCATTAACATCAATCACTGGAATACTCTCTTGATACATCATATCTACCTTCATATAACACAGACACTGTTTATAATGTCAATTCATATCTTATCTTAAACAAAACCATCCAATTTTATACCATTTCCCCTTATCTTCGATAATGCAAAGATTTTGTTTTTTTTCTCCTTCGGATATCGGCAAACACCTTTTCAGGTTTCGGCCATCTATCTATCTAGACTATCTTAATCACCAGCGGTTCCAATTGAAGTGGATATTTATACATCGCTTGCAGTTCCATGTTATCGATATAGAGCTCGCTTGTTTACTATAATCTCATTGAGTACCATGTTACAATTGCGTTTGATACCAGCTAACTATACTCAATATAGATGTCAATTATAACCACTCCATGACTCTGTCGCAAGTTGAAGTATTTCTCACCTGGTGCTTATCACAATCGTCAAGAGCAGAAACCCTGATATGATATGATGGGAATTTATCAAACTCTCACAGATCTCTACTCAAAATCATGATGATGAGGCGTACTTTTTTTTTTTTTCCAACATTGTGATAACTCTTTCCGTCAATAGATACATTCTAATCAGTCCTAATTGATTCCCATCTCAACATAAACACAATGGACACACAAATTGCTCTCCAAACTGGTCTCACACACTTGCAATCAAAAAGGTATCGATACATTGTATTTCCAGAAATCTGACCAACAAACCCAATTGAAATTATCCCTCATGGCTCATCAATCATGGCTGGTGGTTAGATTCTTATTGACAACTGCATGATCCAACCTCAGAGAATGTGTCATATATTCGGTCTAATCCCATCTTATCGCAATCTTAGCACCAAATTGTTTTGGAAGTGTATTGAGAGCTCATAGAGAATGGGATCAGGAAATCACCCCCTGGCTTGTGTTATACCCATCTTCAATAACAAGGCATAAAAAAACCGTCTTGTCTCTACTCAAAATATTCAATTGAAATATTATTATTAATGGAAAAGACTATTAGATTTTGTAATTGGAATTGGCACTACTAAACCTAAATAATCAATACTTTTGATCAAGAGGAACAGTTAATTGACATCGTTTATATTCAAGAATACGCGATGATACTCATGAGACCATACAATATATCGGCTAAATGGTTTCTTTAATCTTATCCTCTAGTCATCATGATCAAACTGGCGCCAAAAGCTTACGCAGAGAAAGGCTTCGATTTCCTCATTCTGGTCACATTTGTAATACGGTGCACTACAAACCCAAAGCGGAGTTGGAGAATTGGTTCATATAAATGGCCCTTGATTTCCCTTGGTGTCAATTCAGATATCAGTGACAGAGTATATCTGGTGAAGAAGTAGAGATGATGATGATAAAGTCACTATTCAAACCACAAGGGATATCAAAACCAATCATCAATTGTTCTTATTATTACTCAACTTTAAAATTAAACACCACTTCGACTCAGTTCCCCACATCACATACAACCAAATCAGATGAACCATATTTAACACCAAGTTTTATCGATAACAGTTTCATTAAATCAGACTCCAATGAATGGTTTGATATCCATGACCCTTCAACTGACTTGGTTGTTAGTAAGGTACCACAATCAACCTCACTGGAATTAGAACATGCTTTGGAATCTGCTCATCAAGCTTTTAACACTTGGAAATTGACATCTGTTATCAAGAGACAGCAATTTGCATTTAAATTCGTACAACTATTAAGAGAAAACTGGGATAGAATTGCTTCAATCATTGTATTAGAACAAGGTAAGACATTTGCCGATGCTAAAGGTGATGTATTACGTGGTTTACAAGTTCTGGAACTGGCATGTTCTATACCTCAAGATACAGCAGGTTTCAGTGTCGAAGTTGCCAAGGATATGGAAACTAAGATGATCAGGGAACCACTTGGTGTTATTGGCTCGATATGTCCTTTCAATTTCCCTGCAATGATCCCATTATGGACCATACCGTTAGTTATTGCCACGGGTAATACAACAGTGATTAAACCTTCAGAAAGAGCTCCTGGAGCTGCAATGATAATTGCTGAACTTGTCGCTAAATCCGGTGTACCTCCAGGTGTAGTTAATATCGTTCATGGTAAAAAAAACACTGTGAACAAATTAATCACTGATCCAAGGGTGAAAGCTGTGACATTTGTCGGTGGTGATAACGCGGGGAAATATATTTTTGAAACGGCAAGTTCCAATGGTAAAAGAGTACAAGCCAATTTAGGTGCCAAGAACCATTTAGTCGTGTTACCTGATGCGGACAAGCTGCAATTCATCAAGGCTGTTAATGGTGCCTCATTTGGTGCCGCTGGTCAAAGATGTATGGCTATTTCAGTATTAATCTGTGTTGGTCAAACCAAAAATTGGATTACCAACGTTATTGAAGATGCTAAACTGTTAAAAATTGGCTCTGGCTTTGATTCTACATCGGAGTTGGGTCCTTTAATCTCCAAGAAATCGTTGCAAAATGCCGAGCAAGTGATTGAAAATTCCGTGGAGCAAGGCGCAAATTTAGTATTGGATGGTAGAGGTTATCATCCAAAAGGTTTAGAAAATGGTTACTTCCTTGCACCAACCATATTGACCAATGTTAAACCAGGAATGGGTTGTTATGATAAAGAGATTTTCGCCCCGGTATTAAGTGTTATCAACGTTGACACATTAGATGAAGCCATCAAGATTGTTAATGAAAATAAATATGGTAACGGTGTTTCATTATTCACAAAATCCGGTGCCGCACAGCAAAAATTTGTGAAAAATGTCAACATTGGACAAGTTGGTGTCAACATTCCAATCCCGGTACCATTACCAATGTTTTCATTCACTGGAAGTAAAGCTTCATTCTTGGGTGATTTGAATTTTTATGGTAAAGCTGGTTTACATTTCTTGACCAGGCCAAAGACAATAACCACTTTATGGAGAACAGATAAAGTAGAAGAAGAAGTTAGTGCCACTAGTATGCCAACACATGATTGAATCTATATAGTTATATAACAGCATTCCAATACACCAATCTTATCTATCCCTATGGCCAATAATAGTCGTTCGAGTTCGCCTCAAAGTGTCCCAATAGAGACAGATGAGGAAGAGAACAAAAAAAAAAAAATTTTTTTTTTTTTTTTGTCTGAAAATTTTCTTAGAAAAGAGTTTTGAATACATACAGATCTTATTCAGAGAGTTTGTTTTGATCATATATATAGCAATATGGCCAAGTTGAATAATAAGGTCAAGAGCCCTATGAAGGCAGCTAGATCTCCTAAGAAAACAGTGGACTTGAAAAAGAGGAAAGCTGAAGAGCAAGAGGAGGAAATAGCACTGGTACAAGATAATTCATCATCTTCTGATGATGAGGATGATTTTAAAAGTATGATTATAAACGACGAATCGGATTCTGAAGATGAACAAGAAGGAGAAACTGTCTACGAGAGTGCTGAAGAAGGTGGGTCTGAAGAGGAGGATTCTGATGCTGAGTTCAATCAGTTATTAGGAGAAGAAGCTGAAGATGAAGAAGATATAAGTGATGAATTCGATGAAGAACCAAATGAAGTATCCAATTCCATCACTGATCGTTTATCAAATGTCAAAATAAGATCTCTATCGAGATCATCATCTTCTGATGAGGAAGAAGAAGAAGAAGAAGGTTTCCGTACGAAATATTCAGATGGTAAGCCAAGAATAATAAGACCTGAAATTGATCCAGTATATGATAGTGATGATAGTGATCATGAAAATTTCAATACAATTGGTAATATTCCAATGTCTGCATATGAAGAGATGCCTCATATTGGGTATGATATCAATGGTAAGAGAATTATGAGACCTGCTAAAGGTTCGGCATTAGATCAATTATTAGAGTCAATTGATTTACCAGAAGGTTGGACTGGATTATTAGATCAAAATACTGGATCCTCGTTGAATTTAACAGAAGAAGAATTGAAATTGATTGGTAAAATACAAAGACAAGAGCAAACAGATGAATCAACGAATCCATATGAACCAACTATTGAATGGTTTACCAGTAAGACAGAAATAATGCCATTAACGGCAACACCTGAACCAAAGAGAAGATTTGTTCCATCAAAACATGAAGCAAAGAGAATTATGAAAATCGTTAGAGCTATAAGAGAAGGACGTATAATTCCAGCTGATAAAGTTAAAGAACAAAGAGAAGAAGATGAATTAAATTTTGACTTGTGGGCAGATAATCAAAACGATCAAATTGATCATATAATGACCTTGAGAGCACCAAAATTACCACCTCCAACAAATGAAGAAAGTTATAATCCACCAGAGGAATACTTGTTGGATGATAAGGAAAATGAAGAATACTTGTCAAAGGATCCATCTGATAGGGAAAGAAATTTTATACCACAAAAATATGGAGCATTAAGAAAAGTTCCTGGTTATGAAGAGGGCATAAGAGAAAAATTTGAAAGATGTTTAGATCTTTACTTGGCTCCAAGAGTACGTAAAAACAAATTGAATATTGATCCAGAATCATTGATACCGGAATTACCATCACCAAGAGATTTAAGACCATTCCCAATCCGTTGTTCGACAATATATGAAGGTCATTCTGCTAAAGTTAGAACTTTATCCATCGATCCATCTGGATTATGGTTAGCCACAGGTTCCGATGATGGTACTGTGAGAATATGGGAAATCTTGACAGGTAGAGAAGTTTATCAATTGAAATTAATAGATGTTGAAGAAAATCCAGAAGATCATATTGAAGATTTAGAATGGAATCCATTATCAGATGTTGGATTATTGGCAGTATCATGTGGTGAATCCATTTATTTGATCGTGCCACCAATTTTTGGATACGATATTGAAAATAATAGTAGATTGAAAATTGAAGATGGTTGGGGTTATGACGTTCATGGACAAACAAAGAAAAACGATGCTTCTATTAATCCGCTGAAGCTGGATGACTCCGATGATGATGAGACTACAACACCACAAGAAGCCTCATCCGCCATGAAATCCAATGTTACAAAATGGTTGAAACCAACAAAGGAACAATCTTCAAATGGTGTAACATGTATTGTTCAATGTAAGAAATCCATCAAGAAATTATCATGGCATAGAAAAGGTGATTATTTTGTCACGGTATCACCTGAATCGTCAAGCACATCTGTTTTAATCCATCAATTATCCAAGCATGTGTCACAATCCCCATTCAAGAAATCTAAAGGTATAATAATGGATGCCAAGTTCCATCCTTTTAAACCACAATTATTCGTTTGTTCACAACGTTATATCAGGATATATGATTTATCACAACAAACTCTTGTCAAGAAATTGATGCCCGGTGCCCGTTGGTTATCAACCATTGATATCCATCCACGTGGTGATAATTTAATTGCATCATCATTTGACAAGAGAGTATTATGGCATGATTTAGATTTAAGTTCAACCCCATACAAGACTTTAAGATATCATGATAAAGCTGTTAGATCCATTAATTTCCACAAAGGTGGCTTACCCTTGTTTTCATCTGCATCAGATGATGGTTCTATACATGTTTTCCATGGAATGGTTTATGATGATTTAATGACAAATCCATTATTAGTACCTTTGAAAAAATTAACAGGTCATAAGATTACAAATAGTTTAGGTGTATTGGATTTGATCTGGCATCCAAGAGAAGCATGGTTGTTCAGTGCCGGTGCTGATGGAACTGCTAGATTATGGACCACATAGATCTATGTATGTATAGCATTAAAAAGCATTTTCCCCCTTTATATGGTTAAGTAGCACTTGTGTTAAAATCTTTTATGAGAGAAAAAAATTATAAAAAAATACTAAATACTAAAATACAAATCAGCAAACAGCAGAAGAAGAAGAAGAAGAAGCAACAACCAGTGACAATGTTCAAACCCATCACCACCGGGACATCAATCAATCCTATTGGTAATGCCTCTATCATATTCACTAGAAACATCCATAGATTTCCTTTGAAAAGTGATGTTAACATCACCAAGAATGGTAAAGTTATCAAGGCAGTTGGACAAGGTGGACGTTCATCTAGAACAGGATATACTGCTACAGTATTTGGATCCACTGGGTTTTTGGGGAGATTGTTAACGGCCAAATTGGCTAAGCATGGTACTATCACGGTGGCCCCTTTTAGAAACGCCACTGCCAAGAGACAATTGAAAATTAATGGTGATTTAGGTGTAGTTAATTTCATGGAAATTGATGTTAGAAATGTTGAAAGTATTGAACAAAGTGTTGCCAGATCTGATATTGTCTTCAATTTGATTGGAGCTGATTATAGTAGTAAAAATTTCTCAATGGCTGATGTTAATATTGAACTGGCTAGAAGAATTGCTCAACTGTCGAAAGATGCTGGAGTTCCAAGATTTATCCATGTATCATCGTACAATGCCAATCCTGAAAGTGATTCGATCTTTTATGCAACAAAGGGGATTGGTGAACAAGTTGTTAGAGATATTATACCAGATGCCACTATTGTGAGACCTGGACCAATGTATGGTCGTAACTCGCCATTTTTAAATGAATTGTTAGATGTTGCCGTTATTGGTGGTAATGTCATTTTCCAAAAGGAAGTCTATCCACTGCATGGATTACAAGTTGCTGAACTGTTGGAAAAAATTGGGTATGATGATTCCACTATTGGTGCAACTTTTGAATTAACTGGTAAACAACGTTGGTCAAAGCTGGAATTAAGAGAAATGATTAAACATATCATACATATTGGTCAAAGAGGATATTATCCACTGGCTCTGGGATTTTATTTACCGCTGCCAGCGTTTGTCGTTAAATATCTTGCCCATATTAGACAATATCTGTCATCACAATTACAATTCAATCCAGATCAATTTACAAGAATTTATATCAATCATGAATTAAGTGAGGGAGTTAAAGGATTTGAAGATTTGGGATTACAAGCTGATGAATTGAATGAATATTTGTACAGATATGTTAAACCACATATTTTCCATGAATCACAAACTCAAAATAGAACTGTTTATTCGAAAGAAGATATTGACAAATTAAGAGAATATGTCAATGATAACTCTTCAAAAGATTTAAATCTTTTCGGGTTACGCAATGAGTGATTTATCTATTTATTATCCATCTATTTATCTATTTATTTATTATCCATTTATTTATTTATCCATCTATTTATCTATCTATCTATCTATTTATTTATTTATTTATTTATTTATTTATTTATTTTCAATTATATTTAAAAAGAATTTTTCCTCTTTTTTCTTATCATAATACAATCAAGAGATGAGTACTAGTAGTTCATTTGAACCTCCAACAAGTGCCAAAATCATATTGGAAACGACAAAGGGACCAATATGTATTGAAATATGGGCGAAAGAGACACCAATAACAAGTTTCAAATTCATTTCAAATTGTTTAAATAACAGTTATAAGAATTGTCATTTTGAAAAAGTGATTTCTAATTTCATAATACAAACTTCATCACCACCTAATACCAAGACCACAACAAGTGATAAAGAAGTTGTTGAACACCACCAACGGTTACGATTCAATAGAAGAGGGCTATGTGGATACGCTGGTAATGGACAATTTTTCATCACCACTGGTCATGAATGTGAATCATTAGACAAGAAGAAGTATACAATGTTTGGTAAAGTTGTCGATAATACTATATTCAACGTGATGAAGATCAATGATGGAGAACTGGATTCTGATGGCGTCCCATTGTATCCAACAATGATTAAAGATTGTCAAGTTGTTATCAAATATTTCGATGAGTTGGTTAAGACTGAATCACCACTTGCAAAGAAACAACCAACGACAAATCCAAAGAAAAAGAGGAAATTGGTCAAGGATAAAAACAAGATAAGCTTTGATGATGAGGATTTACAAGATGATTTGAAAGTGGATTTGAAATCGGCTCATGAATTGTTACATAAAAAACCAAAGACACAGGAACCAATAGTGGAACCAATAGTGGAACCCCTTCCCAAGGAAGATGTACGAATAGAACGCATCGAAACTGCAAAGAAACAACCAGAGCCTACACCCGGCACTACAAACTCCAGTGTGATCAACAAGATGAAATCCAAGTACAAGAAACCACCCAGGGAAGATCGTGATAGCGATACAATGAACATGTTGAGCAAATTTCTTGCAACCGGGGGGCACAATTGGTTATAACCTGCACTACTGCTGCTGGTGGTGGTCGTGTCCCGGAAGGACAAAGCGGCCCGATGCGGTTGCTGACACTGCACTGCTCCCCGAGAATGGCAGCGCCCGCGGCCAGCCAATCACAGCGCGTTGATTTGGATTCTGAAGAGTTTTGTTTGTTTTTTTTCCTCTTGAAATGAAAATTGAGTGTGCGTAACAAAACTCACACCAGTGAGAAGAAACGGAAAAATCACAAAAGTTTTAACTGGTTTATTTTCCAAACACATATATATATATATATTTATATCTCATCATTCACTTTATAATATTATCGCATCGATATCATATCATATATCTGATATAGACTGTATAACATGTTCAAAGTACGTTTGCTCCTTTCCACTCAATTGGGGGTCCTCCCCTTGCAAAAAGACAGTACTAACCCATAGACCCATTTATTTGTAGAGAGCTTTTTCCACATCAAGATCATCAGTTAATGAAATCACTCCAACTCTGAAAAAATTCATTGTTGGAGGTGTCACAGCAACAGGTTTAACCGCTTCGTATGTCTTGTATAAAGATTCCATCCAAGCTGAAGCAATGACTGCTGCTGAACATGGTTTACATCCACCACAATATGGTTGGGAACATAATGGTATGTTGGATACTTTTAACCATGCTTCAATTAGAAGAGGTTTCCAAGTCTATAGAGAAGTTTGTGCCGCATGTCATTCCCTTGATAGAGTTGCATGGAGAACTCTTATTGGTGTTTCCCATACAAATCCAGAAGTTCGTGAAATGTGTGAAGAATTTGAATACGATGATGAACCTGATGATCAAGGTAATCCAAGAAAGAGACCAGGTAAATTGGCTGATTACATCCCAGGTCCATATGCCAATGAACAAGCTGCCAGAGCTGCTAACCAAGGTGCTTTACCTCCAGATTTATCATTGATCGTCAAGGCAAGACATGGTGCTTGTGATTATATCTTTTCATTATTGACTGGTTATCCAGATGAAGCCCCAGCTGGTGTTGTATTACCTCCTGGATCCAATTATAATCCATATTTCCCAGGTGGATCCATTGCCATGGGTAGAGTCTTGTTTGATGGTTTAGTTGAATATGATGACGGTACAGAGGCAACAACATCACAAATGGCCAAGGATGTCACAACGTTTTTAAACTGGGCTGCTGAACCAGAACATGATGAAAGGAAAAGATTAGGTTTGAAAGCAATCATTGTTGTGTCTTCATTATATTTGTTATCCGTCTGGGTTAAGAAATTCAAATGGTCTCCAATTAAAAATAGAAAAATTACATTCCAACAACCAAAGAAATAATGATCTCATAGATTGATTCATTAATTCCACTCACTTCATTCCCCATATTCCATCCCCCATCCCCCATCCCTGTTTACATCATCCCATTATTATTATTATTATTATTACTTTAAAAATTTAAAAAATTCATCATCATTTAATCAATCATCATATATATTTAAATATTATATTTATATAAATATATATATAAAAATTGTTTGTATATATCATTCATATAATATTTCTTAAATTGTCGAAAAAATAATTGAAACAACATGATCTCATTTATATATATTAATCTCGTATCTTGTAGTATTGTTATCTATATATATATCTATATCTATACTTGTATTTATACTGTAATATCCGTAAACAAAAAGCTCAAACAGTTGCCAGTGCCATTAAGAAAGCATCATTATCAACTGTTCCAACTATGCCAACATATCAAGTTTAATTCGTTACAAGTTACAAATCTACACATCCAAATAATAGCACTAAAATTATAAGTATATTGATTAATTAAATTTTTTCAAATTGAAAAAGAAAGACTATACAAACATAGAGACAAGTATATTTGATTAAATTGATAGCAAAACAAAAAAAATTATCAATCATTCCCAACTTTCAGGACCAAAGATTCCACCTGGGAGTTCAGTAACATCTTTCAAAGCTAATCTACCGGACCAACCATCGATCCCGGCAAATGGAACGGTGTTACCCCACCATGTAATACTCTTGTCATGATATTGAACGGCAAAGAAAATAATAATTGCACTAAAAGCAACACCGGCATCTAAACCTGATGCTAACACATAATTATATTTTTCAAACCGTCCCAAATATTTACGTCTGATATAATACATGAATATGTATGAAAGGTATAATCCAGGGGTGATAAACATCAAATTATAAGGAGCAAAATTCAAAAATCCACCCATGACAATTGTTGGTTGGAAATGATTGTTTAATAATTTTGGTAAGAAGATTCTAATGGCAATAAACATAACAGCCAATAAGAAACCAATCAAGAAGGCATATTTCATAACTGGATATAATTCATTGAAAACTCTCTTTGGACCAATAACACCCCAAAGCACAGAAGCTGAGTAATAAGTTCTTTCATTTGGACATGTGAATTTTTGTGCTTGATCTTCTGAACAGAAATCTTTGATATTTGACATTGACCAATTAACAACACCCAAAAAGACAAAACTTTGAATAAAAGCTGCAATTAATTGACCTCTGAAAATGGCTCTTGGTGGGATCTTTGCATAATGCGCTAATTTTTGATCAGAAATATAATTAGAAGCTTGACCATCAATGTTATAACCTAAAGCTTTTAAAGTCATCAAGGCAATACCATTACCTGGTAATGCATAACCAACAATCAATTCAACAAGAACATTCAAACCTAATGAAAATCCAGTCATTGAACAAAGCATAGTTAATGGAATCAAAAATACAAAATTAATACCAATGGTGAAGAAAATACCCCAAACTGGTGTATTAGTTGGATATAATTCGACACAAAGAATACCTAATACAATGGAAATGATCAAGATGACCAAGAACCACCAATCTGGTACTTCTGGATGACGTGACATCATTCTTGAATGAGGATCTTTGAAATCGGTGAAATTTGATCTATTCCAATGTTTAACAATTTTCCATGATTGTCTTAATGAATACCACATGGCTTTTCTTTCAACAAAACATGTATAAAGGAAAACAAATGGATAAATTGCGAAAAATGTTCCATAAACAATCAAATTACCAGCGGTATAATATGGTGGTGAATACAGTTTATATTTCTTCTCATCCAATATACCATTTGTTAAAATTTGTGTAACATCATAACTTTGTGCAGCATTGGTATAAATACCATTATCATTGACTGGTAAATAAGCTGACCATTTATAATTACTGTAATATAACCCAACGATACAGAAAAACCCGAGGAATGCACCAGCAACTTGATTTGCAGTACTATAAAATGGAACTGTTAATGGATACATGAATGATGCAACATTCCAATCAAAAGTTGGTATTGGATTTAAACCTAAACCTAAATCTTGACCACAAATAACTGCCAAGTTGAAATTTTGTGGTGAAATCCATGTAATCCAATTGAAATAACTTAAAGCTTGAAACAAATAATCTGGTAACCAAAAATATAAAAACATACAACCAAATGTAAGAAAGAAAAATTTATATTTGGTGATTTTCCAACCATGAATTGATTCTTTCCTTTCCGGTTTTAATAAAGCTCTATTCAAGGCTAAAGTTGGTAAAATAGTTGGCCAAACTGATCTAACTGGATAAATAACAAATTTTCTCAAGATACCAGCAAAACTGAATCCCATAAATTGTGTTGATAAAGTTAACAATACTTGGAATCCAAATGTTAACCATTCATTTTTGTAAAACATCTTTTGTGTAACAATGTTATAACTAACATAAACACCAGCACTAGTGACACTATACAAGATAGTGGCAAACATTTGTTCTTTATAATTCCATGGACCAGGATTCATTGAAATACGTTTACCTCCAACGGTGAACCCCCAATCAGGAAAGATAAATTCCCATAATTTACCCGATGGATACAATAACATTTGTGCCACAGAAGTACTCAATGTAATAGAAGGATATCTATGTGAGAAGAATTCATTAACACCACTACCAATGATCAACCAAATAAAAGCTATAGTATATGATCTTATAGTTTCAATTGGTAAATCCAGATCATCATATGGATCAGTAACAGCTCTAACTTCAGGGTAAGGGGAATGATATGCAATCAATGAAGCTAACATCTTTGTTTCGAATTCCCATTCAGGGTCTTCAGGTTTCCTTTCAGCTAACAATGTGTTAATTTCATCATAATCATCAGATGGGAAATTTGGATCATCATTGTGATAAATTATAGCTTCTTCCAAAATGGTGACGGCTTCATCAACTGGTAAATTATGTATCTTACTCAACATGAATTCGGCATCACGTGGCAAGTCACTAACGTCATCGTCAGCACTATGACCTGTCTTGTATAATAATCTTGAAACAAAACGATCTTCAAATTGTCCATAATAATCAGCATTTGGTTCACTAACAACTTCAATTTTTTCATTGAAGCTGCTTTGCTTTTTGATTGTATCTTCCTCTTTGGTATCCATCTTGTTATGTTACTACTATTATTTTTGCAAATTATATAACACTAACGAAACCAAGATTTCAATGATTTGAAGAATCAGTAGAATGGATCTACAAAACGAACCGACCGCTTTATATATGGAAAAACTACTCCTTGAGATAAACAAATATTCAAACGAGATAAGAAAGATCTCCGAAATTTTTTGTTGAATTGCATATTTTGATGATTGTGATTTAATTGTGAGTGGGAGCAGATCCCGCTTAGTTGCATGAACTTAAATTGTGTTGCAACTATTATATTTTTACTCGCACATAATATACGTATAAACTGTGGGAACGGCTCCAAATCACACACGAGAAAGCAACAGAAATCACCCCCTAATAGCACACACCACCTATCTCCCAGTCTTCATCTGATAACGAGTATCCTTCCATGATCCATCCCATAACTATCTGATCAGTTAAACAGAAAAACTACATCTCCTTATCTTTCACACCTCGTCGTAAAAGTGAAAAGTCACCGATAAGGGAAAAAAAAAAAACAAAAAAACCAAATTTTAAAAAAAGTTCATAATCGGGATTGAGGTAAAGCTGTAAAAAGTAAAAAAATCGCATAAGTTCTGTTGATCATGTGGCTTCTGTATTATCGCTGGTATGCTTAACCTTATTTCCTTAGTGAAAATTCGTCCGTATTCAATCAATGAATCTCGTATAACTCGTCCTGAGATAGTACCGTATTGATTCTACAGTATGATTTCCTATTTCCTGTATATTCACTTAATCTCATCAGATCAGATCGAGGTGAGTATGTGAGTGTGAAGAGAGTGCAAACGTTTTCATTGTTTTATACATCATATGGTGGGGAAGGAGTCACGAATATTCCACTCTTTGACACGATAAGGCCTCACAAAGATGTTTGTTTTGTGTTCAAGATAAATATTCATGGAGCCGTATGACAAAATGGGAGAGAAAAAAAAAAAACAAGAAAACTACTCCAGTGGGAAGAACTTTGTGCACCGGGCGGGTACCGAAATTGTATAGTTATGGGACAAAATATAGTTGGCGACACCGAACAACTCGATACTGTATAGAGTGCATGGTTAAGGGAAAGGGTCATCTTAGTCGATGTTGGAGATAAACGTATCAGATATACAATCTACATAGTATCTACATAGAATCAAGATTGAAATGAAATGGTAGTAAAAAATGAAAAAGTGAAAAATTGGAAAATTGGAAAATAATTTTAAAAGAAACAACTGTGAATGGAAATAATAGCAAATAGATAAGATAACACACGATGAGGTGATAATTAGCTCAGCTTAGATATAAGTAACTCTATCGACAGTAAACAGATTAGTATCTAAACCAGGAATGGCACAAGATTGAGTACTTGAAGTGAAACAATAAGTCTCTGGAGCACTCAACATCCCCCATTCACTAACCACCAAACTGGACCAATCATCACTCTCCAGCCTAAAACCTTGATACTCGACAATTTCACGATGGCTTGTCTCCAGTTGTATTGCCCAAGGTGCTAAAAACATTTGTACACTTTCACCCAGATTGGCAGAACATGATACCGATATCGATAAACTTATTGAATTACTAACAGACAGTGATACAGTCCATGTAAGGAAACTCAATATACCATCACCAATGGCAATATCACCACCAATACCGGAATTGAAACCTAATGATACTGATTTACCAACACTGGCTCCACTACCAAATGTGGAATCAATACATGAACTTATTGGAATCTTGGGTTCTAATAAAAACAGTGCACTAGCACTACCTCTCACTTCATATCTTCCTTGACCGTAACCTCTATCTGGTTGCGGTTTTGGATTTTTCTTATCGTCTGGTTGCTTTTCATCTTCATCATCACTGTCACCACTCCACCAATCAAATATACCAGAACTGTTGAATTTAGGTGTTGGCTTTGATATGAATCTCCAACCCGCACTGGCTTCATCCATGATTAATACTGGATAGTCAACACCGTATAGGTCTAGTTTAGCATAATCTTTAGATTCAAGGACTAATATCTTCAGTGCCTCTTCTGTTGTATTGTTATCAACACCAGACAGAGAAACTTGCAATTTTAAAGAGACTAAATGATCATCCAATTGGAAACCATCATCAAGCTTACCCACTTTTGTTAATCTCATAGGCGCAGCAAGGCAGTATGTTATCCATACTGATAACGCTAATAACAAATTCATCATCATCATCATCGTCGTCGTCTATTGGTATTGATAATTAATAAGTATCGGAAATATACAAGAGTATCAGAAAATTGGTGTTTGGGATTTGGGATTTGAATCCCCTTTTTGTGTGTGTGATTTGCATCTTCTATGCTACTACATAATGATACAGGGGTGATGATACTCATTGCAACTTCCCCAAATTTATCATAATAAACCAATTGTACCATAGTACTTTTATCTGTTGTAATTTATACACTACTCCTCCGTGACGTCATCTTCTCTCTTTACTGAAACAAACTTCACACAGCAACGGACAACAAGACTAAGAGACCAAGGGACAAGAGATAAAGAGGCCGTCTGTGTATCTCTGTGTACGGTGAATGTATGTGATGTAGAGGTATAATCATATATGCCTTATTACTTATCTTGTATCTATCTATACAATCTACATCGATATATGTATGGCATTATGGCATAGTGAGACACACACACACACACACACACACACGTCTCTTCCTCCCCTTACTCTCTGTGTAGTATTTCACCACCACACCGTGTCATCTCCACGTATCTCTATACGACTCCATCCCATTCTCTGGTGTCGTTGGCCGTTGGTTGTACAATATTACAACCGTTGATCTTCAGTCTCTCTGTCTCTGTCCCAATTTGAACGATTTGAACACCGTAAAAAAAATCAAATCAATTTTAGAGAGAGAAAAAATTATGATTATTTATTTACATTTCTAAATATATCCCATCATCGATATATCTATATATATCACAGCACCACTCTTTGTATCATACTTCATTCATCTCCACGTTCATTCTACATCTATTCTTTAGTATCCAACAAAAGAACAAATCTAGACTTTTCGATATACACAACGGGAATTTTTTTTTTTTGATTGGCCCCTTCTCCTGCTCCTTGTCCGTTTTCTTGATTAGTTATTAAAAAATACATAAATTTAATACTCAATAGGAAATATGGCCGATATAGATGTTCTTAGCGTGTTGAATGACCCGGTGTTGTTTCATCAGCATCATGAATCAATAAGATTGAATTTGCTTGATTTGATCAGTACTAAAGATGAAGAAATAATTAATCTGAATAACCAATTGATCACGTCCAAAAATGCAAATAAAGCGTTCCAAAAAGCTTTAAATGAAATAGGTACAGTTGTTATAAGTGTTGCCATGGGAGATTTATCTAAAAAAGTTCAAATTCATGAAGTGGAGAGTGATCCAGAAATTTTAAAAGTTAAAATAACAATTAATACTATGATGGATCAATTACAAACTTTTGCCAATGAAGTGACCAAAGTGGCCACTGAAGTTGCCCATGGTGAATTGGGTGGTCAGCTGAAAAATGAGGGTACCGTTGGTATATGGAGATCTTTAACCGATAATGTTAATATCATGGCTTTAAATTTGACAAATCAAGTGCGTGAAATTGCTGATGTTACAAGAGCTGTTGCATCTGGTGATTTATCAAGAAAGATTAATGTTCATGCCCAGGGTGAAATCTTGGAATTACAAAAGACAATAAATACTATGGTTGACCAATTAAGAATGTTTGCATTTGAAGTTACAAGAGTTTCTAGAGAAGTTGGTGTCTTGGGTTTACTTGGTGGCCAAGCGAAAATAAATGGAGTTGAAGGAATATGGAAAGAACTAACAGATAACGTCAATGCTATGGCTGCTAATTTAACTCAACAAGTTCGTAATATTGCCAACGTGACAACAGCGGTACTGCGAGGTGATTTATCTAAAAAAGTTACTGCAGATTGTAAAGGTGAAATCTTGGATTTGAAATTGACAATCAATCAAATGGTGGATCAATTACAAACTTTTGCCGTGGAAGTTACTCAAGTGGCAAGAGAAACAGGTGTATTTGGAAGATTAGGTGGTGAAGCCATTGTTCAAGATGTTGAAGGTGCTTGGAAAGAAGTTACTGAAAATGTTAATCTTATGGCTGCAAATTTAACAAATCAAGTACGTTCTATTGCCACTGTTACAACAGCTGTTGCCCATGGTGACTTATCACAAAAAATTGATGTTGATGCTCAGGGTGAAATTTTACAATTGAAAAATACTATAAATAAGATGGTGGATTCCTTACACGTGTTTGCCGAAGAAGTTACTAAAGTTGCTAGAGAAACTGGTGTCGAGGGTAAATTAGGTGTCCAGGCCAATGTCAAAGATGTTGATGGTGCTTGGAAGGCTGTTACTGAAAATGTTAATACAATGGCTACTAATTTAACATCACAAGTTAGAGCTTTTGCTCAAATTACCGCAGCTGCCACCGACGGTGATTTCACAAGATTTATTACAGTGGAGGCAAGTGGTGAAATGGATGCTTTGAAAACCAAAATCAATCAAATGGTGTTAAATTTAAGAGAATCAATTCAAAGGAATACACTGGCAAGAGAAGCTGCTGAATTGGCTAATAGTGCCAAATCGGAATTTTTAGCAAATATGTCACATGAAATAAGAACTCCAATGAATGGTATCATCGGTATGACTCAATTAACTCTTGATACTGAACTTACACAATATCAACGTGAAATGTTGAGTATTGTTCATAATTTGGCCAACTCTTTATTAACTATAATCGATGATATCTTGGATATCTCCAAGATTGAAGCTAATAGAATGACAGTGGAACAAATTGATTTCAGTTTAAGAGGTACAGTGTTTGGTGCCTTAAAGACATTGGCTGTAAAAGCCATTGAAAAGCAATTAGATTTAGTTTATCAGGCTGATAATTCATTCCCAGATAATTTAATTGGTGATTCGTTCAGATTGAGACAAGTTATCTTAAATTTAGCAGGTAATGCAATTAAATTCACAACAAAAGGTTCGGTCACTGTTAGTGTTAAGAAATCACCAAAAATTTCTTCAAATCCTGAAAAACTCTTGTTAGAATTTTGTGTTAGTGATACAGGTATTGGAATTGAAAAAGACAAGTTGGGTTTAATCTTTGACACATTTTGTCAAGCTGATGGTTCTACAACAAGAAAATTTGGTGGTACCGGTTTAGGTTTATCCATTTCAAAACAATTAATTCAATTGATGGGTGGTGAAATTTGGGTCTTGTCAAATTATGGTGAAGGTTCACAATTTTATTTCACAATTCTGGTTAGTCCTGCAAAGATTGAGTTATCAAGACAATTGGAAGTTTTGTTACCATTTAAAAATCATTATGTATTATTTATCAGTACTGAACATGAGGATGATGTTGCCTCTGTGATTAAACAAAATATAGCAAATTTACAATTACAACCAACAGTGGTTGCCACTATTGATGAAGCAAGATTTGTTGAACCTGTTAAATATGATATCATTATTATCGATTCATTATCAACAGCTAAACAATTGAGAACTTTACCAGAAATTAAATATATTCCATTGGTTTTATTACATCCATCAATTCCAGGTTTAAATATGAGATTATGTCTCGATTTAGGTATAACGTCATATGGTAATACTCCATGTTCCATAACTGATTTAGCTTCAATCTTGAAGCCAGCTTTAGAATCAAGAGCTGCGCCATCTGGTTCAGATGGTTCAGTTTCATACAAGATCTTATTAGCGGAAGATAATTTAGTTAATCAAAAACTTGCCGTTAGAATCTTGGAAAAACATGGGCACAAGATTGAAGTTGTTGAAAATGGATTAGAAGCGTTTGAAGCCGTCAAGAGAGAAAAATATGATGTCATCTTGATGGATGTACAAATGCCAATTATGGGAGGTTTTGAAGCCACTGGTAAGATTAGAGAATATGAGAAAAAAATTAATCCAATTGATTCATTATCATTTAGAACACCAATTATTGCATTGACTGCCCATGCAATGTTGGGTGATAGAGAAAGATGTATGAAGGCTCAAATGGATGAATATTTATCCAAACCTTTAAAACCTGTCTTGTTAGTGCAAACAATTTCCAAATGTATTCATAATATAAATCAATTGAAAAAATTGAGTAAACATCAACAACACAATACAAAGAGAATTACCAATGGTCAACAACAAAACAAAAATGGCACCATTCAAAATTTATTACCACCACCACAACATCATCATCAACATCATGATAATACGCATGCCAAAAATAATCATCAACCACAAATAAGTGATAATATAACAGATATTCATGGTGAAGATTTCGGAAGACGATCAACAAATCTGATAGATGTACGCAAAACAAGTAGTGAAGAAAGTTTAAATTCATCAAAGAGACCAAATATGACACTAAATCATAGAAGTGTTACCGATGGATTGATAAAGACATTTTCTGAAATGGAAGCTAGAGCAAGCCCGACAAAGAGAAAATTTACTGACGAATAGATTTAATAAAAAAAACTAATAACCATTGTTGTGATTTTTCACAAAAACAATATCTTTATATCTTGGATTTGGTGTTTTGCTTCTTTCAATTGTCTTTATAAAATTAATAATTCATTGTCATTATAATTCGTTCTGTTTTTACCCGTGTTTTTTTCCTTGTTTGTTTCTTAATATATATCAAACGCTATACTTACTTACTTTCATACTTACTTTCATTCGCTTTGCTTTTCAATTTTAATACAAACTATATATATTTATATATATACATATATCTAATTAGAAAATAATTAGTACGTTATTATATTGCCCTAGCATATCATGAATAATAAATTTTTACGCTTTAATATAAAACAATACAATCACACACATTCATATAGAATTTCGCATGATACACTCAACACTACACCACAATAACTCAAATTTTAAAACTTCTCAAAACAAAACAACCAGAAGAAGTTAGTGCATGAGGATATCTATGCTTTTCAAGAACACGAATTTTGGAAACGACAAAAGATATGACATGATACATAAAAAATATGATATAACGAAAAAACAATTTGGACGAATTAACGATACATCAACAAAACAACTACTGCAGCTTCTTCCAAAATATGCAAAATCTAGGACTATCATATCATCAGTTCAGTTACTTCCAACAACCATTCAACACAACAACAAACAACTCTCATCACTCCTTCTCCCAAAATTAACCGCCTATTCATTTCGACTCCCACTCACTTTCCGGTACCCTCGGAACCCGTTAAATCACAAATCGAACATTCTAGACTCCTCAGCTGTGATAAAAAATGTCATTTCCATACTAAAATGTTCATTCCCATACTAAATTACTCAATCCCAATAGTAAAAAAATGGACAAAAACATTTTGTAATTCACGTTCTACATCAAAATTTTGTTAACAAAAAAAAAAACATTTGTATTATTCATATTTTGCTCAGATTCGTCCCATCCGATTGACACCTTTATTAGTATATCCAGATAGCATCTGATCACTCCAGCTGCTGTCGTGTCGAATTATTTAATAACGGATTATCTCGTCGCTGATCAACTTGAAGCGAAATCTGATAATTGGAGATGATAGTTCGAAGAATTCCAGTCCTAGATGTTATATCCTTGAAATCATTGTATTAGCCAGGGAGGTCCTAAAATAAGGCCATGTAAAACATTTGAAGTATGTATCGAATCCTTATATTTTCAGTCACGTGCAAATTCCAAAATATACACTGTATAGTCCTTAACTATGGCCCCCATACTAAAATCCTTAACTATGGCTCTCATACTAAAACAATTCGATCCCAACTGTAAAAAATGTCGATATTTCACAAAAATATTTGTAAATCACGTTCTACATCAAAACTTTGTTAGCGAAAAGAAAATCTTTTGTAGTATTCATATTTTGCTCCTCTTCTTCCCATCCAATTGACACCTTTAATATCACCATCAGATAGAATCTGGTCACTCCAGCTGACGTAGTGTCAGATTTCCTATTAACGGATTATCTCATCACTGATTGTTTTAAAAGACAATCTGTTGATTGGAGATGACAGTTCGAGAAATTCCGATTCTAAAAGTTCTATTCATGGAGTCATTGTATTAGCTGGAAAGTCGTTTAATTACGACAACGTGAAAATTACCACGTTGAATAGACGAT